>OMLM01003984.1:112074-124871 GCA_900302695.1 Helostoma temminkii | reverse complement strand
GTGTGTGTAGGGGCCGGCAGAGGAAATGCCAACATCGGCCCCTCAAATCGTGAAGCCCTAAATCTGGAATTGGCTGTGAACGGTTATGCAACACTGCACTGTTCAAAAAATGGGAACACACGTGTACATGCACTCACACAAATATAGACTCACACTCGTGCACAAGCACGCGCACACGCAGACACACTTACAGGGATGCTGGTGTCATCTTGAGCCTCCTGTTTGATGCTAGTGCAGCCTGGTTTAACAATAACTGTGTTTCTGTCGATGCGATGAGCTGCAGCTAGTTTTAGTAACTGAACTGAGATTTACAATCCGTGACAATGAGCTGACTGTGTCTGTCATGATGGGATTTCCATCACACTGATGGAAACACGCAGTACATTCTGTGCTTACAAATGCATATCGCACGTTTTAGGTTCAGTTACTTTCTGATGAATTCTCACTGATTATTGTATGGCAGGCTAACCCTAAATCCAAGATCAATGCAATTATAATCCAGTTTAATCTGCAGTGAGGCAGACTACAGAGAACCTATTGATCTGCATATATGGCATCGCTGTCTAAAAACTGCATACATTCAAACTGGGTCAGTGCTGTCTAATAGGAGGCGATACTACCTTCCAATGTGAACCTGACTGAGCTCCGGAGCCCACCATAACTGAGACCAGCTCCACATCTGACAGCCCATGTTTTACCACTAAAGAACAAAACATACTGTGCGAAACGCAGCGTGGTGAAAATGAAGAAGCGCAGGCTCGTAGATATGGTAATTGCAACGCATAACCCACTCGCTGGAATACAGAGGAGTAGGATGCAGAAACAAAGGGAATCGCCATTTTAGACGCAAACGTCCCCATCCCCTGAAAACCGAGTGACTCTCGTATCTGCCATCGTTTGCAGCTTCATCACGGTTTGTCAGCACATCACCACATTTCGAGTTCATCTGTCTATCTGGTCACCGACAGGAACAAGATCCCTATTGTCCTTTAGCACCGCGCAGTGAACAAACCCACCGTCCTCTCTGTGCTTCTTATTGATTATGCAACCGTCGACATAAAACGATCTGTGCACCCTTCGCGGGTTTGGTGGTGTTTCCTGTCCCTGTTTTTGTTAACTGTCCTCCTAAAGCGGTTTATTCCCTAAAGCCCGCAACAACAATGGCAAGTGCAGCGCACACAGGGAAGCGCCGAGGACCGTTTTCTCACTATACAAACTGCATTCCTCTTTAATCCACTGAAATACATGTTTTTCCAAGTGTTCAGTCGAAATACACGTTACGTCTATGAATAAATGAGCGAAAGCTCCAACATAAAGCAAACGGAGGCATTATATACTCACCATGATATGGTCCACGCCATATGGTGGATCCTAGTACACTGCTGTTAATATTTATCCGTGCTCTGCTGTTTTTTCACTTCATTTATAGCTTCACTGCAGGTCTTAACAGGATGGAGGCAGCCTCTTGTATTCCCGGTTCCTTTCGGTGTAGCGGCGGCGAAGCAAAGACTCCGTTTGGCGAGAAGCTGATGCCACCAATGAGAGCGATGCTGTAGCCTCTGCAAAGCATGGCTGCGCTTTCTCTCTCTTTTTTTTCAAAAAAAAAAAAGGGCAGGTCGGTCTGTGCATTACAATGAGTAAAATCTCTCCCTCTCTCGCACACACTCGCTGCCTCTCTCTCTCACTCTCTCTCCTCACTTGCACACGCGCACGCAGGCTTTCATACATGCAAATGTGCACTTGCTCACATTAACGCGCAAACATCCTACGCGCGCTCTAGAAACAGCTATATGTTGCCTGGATTTATTGTTATAATAATTATTATTGTGCATGTAGCTGTTACACTGCGTTCTGCATATCACTAAACTATATGCTTGTTGTAGTTTATATGTGCAGCAGTAACTATTCCATAAAGTAGCTCTACACAGGGAGTGTGTGCTCTCAGATCTTCGCCTTGCCGGCCACAATTAATCATGTTTAATGCCGTTTGTCTTGAGAGGTCCATTAGTGCGTTGCAGTTTCACGCACCAGGCCGCTGGATTGCAACTCTATTTCCAAATGCTATGTTAGTCTGATTAGATGTGAGGTTTGCTCAGATCCACTGAGGAGTATTTCACACCAGTAATTATTAAAAAATGTGTTTCTGTTCTGTTTGCATTGTGCTATGGGCCTAACGATGCAAACGTTTAAAACCTCTTACGGTGTTGATGTTAAGAGAAGAATAGAATAAAATGTTTCTTATATTTGAATTCATGTTCGCACACTTCTCTAACTTTTGGGCTCCTTCTGTGCCACCAGCTCTGTAGCATAAACACTCTGGTTGGGCATCCAGCACTGAGGCAGTAATTGATTGAAGCCAAGTGGCAGTCCTGCACTTCTCGTTTGTATCCCCTTCACTTCCTGCCGTGATTGACTCCCAGGCAAAGATCCAATCGAAACCAGGGTCCAGTGGATGATGTCATCCGAGTAACCTCACTAACCCTGTAGTCAAGGCGGAACACAGAGGCCTGCTAATGCTCCTACCTCCAATTAATATAGGCAACATCTGACTCAAGCATCAGTAATAGCCTGTAGGTGTTATTCACGGTCTGTTTCTTCGACTTCTCTCCTCCTGTCATCTCACCCTCTGCACACACATTCTCTTTTTCACACTTTCATGCTGTTAGTATTTTATTGTTCACGCAGTTACAGTTTTGGCCTTTGACGGCTGCGAGAACTTATCCAGTGCGGTGATGCAACGCTGGTGCGTGATGCAACATGGGTGAACACGCCACTGACAACGTTAACGTTTTGTCAACATTTGATTCTTTGTTTAAAGAGTTAGAGGGAAAGTCGGACGGGACTTGCGTCAGGCTACATGTAGAGGGACGTTTTAAAGCTGCTTTTTCTCTAGCAGAGAGGGGGTGAAGCTATTGTTCCCGCTGAAACAATGGGAGCTGCGGGGCGACATGCAGCGGTGCGCGCATGAATGGCATGGCTCTAGGATGTGTGTGGGTCAGTGGCCCGGGGTCTCCGTTCCAAAGCCCCTTTCCCAGTGCCTCACAATGAACCTGCGCAAGGTCGGGGCTCTAAAGGGTCACAGGCCACCCCCTTTTGTCCGGCACTTCAAAACACATAAACATTTATTAATCAAGAGGCAGCCACTGGGCCCCCTGTTAGAAAAAAAGGGGTGAGAGAGGGGCGGGAAAGGGGAGAAGTAGTGGGGGAGAAAAAAAAGAAATAAGTAGTTCCTCAGATACAAATTCCACCATTTGGACAGAGGTGGAAGTTTGTAAAAGTTGGAGCCTAGTAGGGGAAGTTGCAGTTCTGTGCAGCACTTTGACGGATGGAAACAATCGGTCAAGTAGGACTGGATTTGGACTTGTTATTAAAGCCGTACGACCGTCCATCTGTTTCATTCTTCTGGATATGCGTTCAGCATTTCGGGAATGGGATTTCTGTCACACAGTGGCATGTTGTTCTCCACACCTGAGGACTCAGAGGACAAAAGGGGGTATAACCGCCTGCACAGCACTGAACCGATCTGACGAAAATGCATAAAATAATGTAGTCAGTGGCAGCGCATTACCATAGTGAATACCACTTCGTTTGCATCAAAACACACCGAGGCTACAGGATCGAAACGAGATTCAAATGCGCAGATTTCTGCACACGGCGTCCGCGTACAAGTATAAAACTACAACTGTAGGTGACATCGAAATGTTGTTTTTTCTACCGAAGCTGTGCGGTTGTGTGCGCAAGACAATACTAAAGCAGGCCTCACTCAGCAGCATGGACACCTGAAACTAACCTACCCTGAGAATTTACTCAAAAAACAACCATTTTAATTTTAATGAAGACGCAGTAACATTTAACACCGGGTAAAATAAACTGCCTTCATTTCATTTATAGGCTTGAAAGCTTCTTTAATACGCATCGGATTCTTTTTCGGAAGCAATGTAACGAATTGGAAACCAAATCGAAACGAAAAATGTTTGTCTGTAGGAAAATGTGTCCAGACAGCTGCAGGCTTTGTGCTCTGCAGCAGTAAACGCTGTAGTTGCATCAGTTTCAGCAACGAGATGCCTTAAAAGCCGCAGCCCTTCTGTCAGCCCCCCTTTATTTTTTTGCATCATGCATCAGGCCTTGCTCCCCCAACCCCACACAGCCTAAACTGTGTTGCTCTCTGTAGCAGAATACTCTTTATAAATTGTACGTCAAAGCTGGTTTGATATGTTGATTTTTATTTTTTGCCTTATTTGTAAATGGTAAAATACAGATACAAAATCGCAATACAGTTGTTCTGTAATTATTATTTTTTTCAGTTTCTGGTTAGTGGTCGTTTGATTTTAATTAATAATAGCAAGTTGTTTTCAGCTGAGGTTGGTTGTTGTGTAATTGTTTTGCTTTCGTGCGTGTAAAAAGTCTTGCTCATAGCTGTGAAGCAGCAACTTAGAAATAACATTAGCACATTTTAATAATTTTCTTTACAAATTCTAATGCATTTTTGTTGTCTTTATATTTCCATAGCTCACAGTCAGTTTGATGAAACCATTGTCACTGCAGTCATGAATATTTATGTGAAGAAGTTAGAAAAAGGTAATTTGTAGACATCTAAACTTGCTCTGTCTAATGTGAGATCAGCAGCACAGACAGGTAGACATACCTGCAGTAGCACCTGAGAAAGAGCGAATACTCTGTATTTCCACAGTTTCAGAGGAAATATTTAGTAATTTAGAAATTGTATATAATATGTCAGTTAAATAATGATAATTGATTGCTGTTTTTTATGTCCAAATATGTTATAACAGTGCAACTGTCAGTATGTATTAACAATTTCATTGTAAACATTTGTATTTGCATTTAGTCCAATAAATTATTAAATGAAATGTACTCAATCAATTCATATTGTCATTTTGTCACTTTTAGACCCACAAATTAATTTCAAACATGCATTAGTTTTTACTAACTAATGTTTAAAAACATTGCTTGTATAACTAAGCATATATGTGGTTGTTATGGGAACTACAACATTAAATCTTCCATCATCAGTAGGTTGCTGTTTATGAAAGTAGATTAATCTTTTATTAAATTTCATGTTTTTACATTTCGCTCTTCCTCGTTTTTTCTTACGTCTCTACATGGTAATGCATCTGAAATAGTCACAATCAGCTTTTAGGCATTCAATATTAAGACTTCTGACATCTTGTGCAGTCTTTATTTCTAAAACAGATTATCATGTGGGTCACAGTGTTTTATGTACCACTAGTTCTGACCTGCGATGACTCCAAAATTAGAGAATAACCCAGTAGATGTAGATCCTGCTTTGTTTCGGGACATGACCTCATTTAAAAATTTCTTTTCTTTTGTTTTTTCCAAATAAATCCTGACGGTAACATGTGCCTGCAAAGCTCTAGCAGGGACAGTACGCTCCCCAAGCTAACATCAAACACCAAACAGCAGTTGTTATTTTATGGTTGCGTGCAAGCAGAACCAGGTCATCTGCACTGGGTTACAGGCCTGCTGGCTGTGTTTGTAGTGTCCTCCAAAGTGTGCATCTTTCCTTATTCTACAAACATTGTGTTCTCCACTCAGTATAAAATTACTATTTCTTAAACATCTTTTCCTTAATTGCTGTTAAGTTTACGCATTTATAAACATTTGTAATGTCAGAGGAGACTATTTAAGATAAGGGGGTGTCATAGTGTATCAAAAAGGAATAAGTTGAGTTTCAATTTTGTCTAGACAGTTTGCAAAAATTGACAATTTTACAGTAGAGCTCTTAATCTGAATTCAAGTCCATTAAAAATGATTTATGTTGTCTAGAATTTTGAAATCTTGGATGGATCTTATCTCCCACCACGTCAGCATTTCTAACCAGAAACTGAGTCCTGTCTGTAATTACTGATACTTTGTACTAATCATCCTTGTAGTGTTTTGTTTGAGTGAAGCAAGAATGAGTGTGTGGGACCTTCCCCCTCTGACATTAGCAGGGGGTCAAATGTGCATGTAGGGCACCTGGCTCTCCACCTCCCCTCTCTCTGTGATGTTAAATGTCAACCAGCAGCATCCAGAGAAAGCAAGGTGAGCCTCCATTCTAATGCTTATGCCAGGAAATCATCACATCTGACTCCCAAAGTCTCTCTTGTGTAGAGCAATAAAGACTATAAGAGAGGGGAAATTTACAGACTCATTAACTTAAGGCTTTGTTTTAAGTAAAGAAACCTTCTCTGAAGGTTGGTCTGAAAGGGGAATCCTTGGCGTTAGCATAAATGCAAGATGAGAAGCTTATTCTTCATTTCAGAAAGATGCGTGCTAACATCCCTGCATGTTAAGTACAGTGAATGATTGTGTGAGCATAAAGCACACTGCAGTAAACAATTCATGCTTAATGTTCATTATTGGATAAGTCTGTACTGGACACAGATGCTCAAGCTTCTTTAAATCATTTGTATTGCAGCACCGCTGCCTTGCATTGCTTTTTTTTTTTTTTAAGAGGTGCACCAGGAGTAATGTGATCGGATTTTACATGGCACAGTGTAGATTAATAGTATAGTTCAATAACCATTCCCCGCTTATCCAATTGTCTCTTATTCGTGATACAATTTAATACTGTGGTCTGACTCATGGTACATAAGAGGTTAGATGTAAATCTGTAGCCCACTATCAGTCAGAGAAGCTTTCTTGCTCCAAAATGGCAGCAGTCTGGACTTTCCAGTACACTTCCGCTAATAGAGAGCCTATTGAGGCCCAATCAGCAGGTCTGTTCCAGCCTTGTAAGTGGATTTCTCCCATACCTCCAAGGTTTGTGAAATGGGGGTCAATGGGTCTGTTATTGTTTTTCTCTGTCTCTTTATCCCCACATAGCTCTGTGATGTCAACAATGAAGTGATAGAGAGAACTGGGCCCCGGGAAAAAAAAACCCAGAGAGGAAATAACTGCTATTATGATTTCCGTGCGTGTCTACTCTCAGCAGGGCTGCAATTGTTCCAGTGGGCATCAACGCATACCTGTATGAAGAATGGGAAGTGGTAAATATCACTTATCCCCCAACAGGTTGAAATGAAACAGCAGCAGCTGGCAGAGAGCAACTGAAAATATTGAGTTTATTCTGAAATTTCTCACTAAACCTAACCCTTACCGTGTCAGATGGTGTTCACTGTGCAATAAGGTTCCTCATAAAACGATATAACAGGTAAACAATTCTGTCAAATGTGCCACTTTTATATGCTGCTGATATATTTCACAGCAGGGACACTATTGTCTTCTTATTATTAACATTTACAAAAGCAGAACGTGTTTAGCTTTTCACATTTTTTCACCTTGATGTTTTCAAACAAAAGGAAACAAATGTCTGTTCTCTTATGTGACTCTAAATAGAAGCTTTTTTTTTCTTTTTTTTTAAACAGACAAGTTTATGTCAGAGACTAAACGACATTGTTTTCCATTGTGTGACAGCCTGGTGCCATTTATTAAATGAAAGTGGGGATATGTTATGAGGTGGAATTTTATGCCTCAGCCTGCAATGTGATCAGTGCACCAAAGCAGAGCCATAAATTTCTTTTTGATATAATTGTATTAATGCAGCGAGTAATGGATGAGCATATGTTTCACACTGATTACTATCCCTCTCTGACTGTGTGTCCTACTTGCCTTCCATCGCCTGACTATCGGAATGAGAATATGTGCCTTGAGTTAATGCTGATTGCAGCAGCTGCCAGCACATGAATCTCCATGGCAACAATAATGGTTGCCAGGCAACCATGCTCTTTTAGGGACACTGAAAGAAGCCCAAAGGCTTACTAAAAATATATATGGGTATAGTACTTCTTCAATGCCTCAGCCATATGCACGTTATGCGCAGAACTACAAACGGTTAAATGCTTAAATCCCTGCATATTATTTTTCTTGTTGCTGCAGTGTGTTACTCTGATGCTAGCCTGTTTTGGCAGAAGCCTTCAGCTCTAAATGGCAGCCACAAGTACCAGTACCTTTTATGACATTAACACACAGAGCCGTGACAGAGGAATGAATGCGCCTGTAAGTTTATGCAGTGTATCTGGGGTCGTGGAGAGCCTGGTTCAGCGAGATAGTGATGGTTTCTTTACACCTGAAAAATGGGGCAACTGTCAGCCATCTTGGCTCCTGTATCGAGCTCCCCCTCGCTGCTCGCACAGACCCAGGTGGCGTGCGCACACACAGTGGAACAAAGCATTCCATCAGCACAAGTGACATCACTGCAGTCAGCTCAGCTGTTTCTGCCTGCGCTATAAATAGTGTGGCGGAAAGAACGGATTGCCTATGCAGAAAATATTTAACTCCTGACCCCAAGCCTAGGGAGAAATTTTCTCTTCCATGGAAGTGGTGAACTGGATCTTTGCCAGTGCATCAATGATTACATATGGGCTTTTGTTTATTCTTGTGTTATGGTCGTGGGTCTATGTACCTGCACATTGGTGCTCTGTGGTTAATATATCATAACTTTATCATTATGAAATGATTATTTGTATTAAATATATTAGCAGTTTTGTTTGTGCCATGGTATTGGTTTTTTTTTATTATTCATTGTGAATGTGCTTTGCTGCATTTTATTTTAATTAGGGTGTTAAAAATGTTCCCACATTGAGTTTCCCCTACAATATGCACAACTTCTTGTTTTCTTGTACGCAGACATTACTGTCTTTAGTTGTGAAGCATGAAATTGCACACAGCAGTGAAATTTGAATACTTTGCTATGGCTTTTATTAGAATGGGTTGGGCCCAAATAAAGCAGTGTCACAGGAATCATCCATGTGTTGTGGCAACCTAAAGTAACTGCACTTCATTCATTGTATCAGACTAATTGGATACTTGTGGGTCAGGGCTACTATTGTGTTTCTAATATGATTTGTGAACGTATTGTAGGTTTAGCCTTGTTATCTGTGAGTTGTTTGAACAAGGAGGTTTTCTCTGACATTGAAGAATGTTCAGGTGGTGGTAATGTGAGGAAGAAGGCAGAGGGAGAGCTCATCCGTGGGAGTAGAAAAACCGGTTGCACTCATCGATAATGCAGCATGTCCGCTGGCTTCCTGCAGTGGCTTTTGCACATGCTCTGTTCTCTTCGACATGCACACGCACTAACACATAGCGGGCTGCAGCTAGTGAAATCTTCCTTCACCCCAGCACTTACTGCAGTAATTCCAGGCAGCCAGGATGAGGGTCGTAGTGTGGCTGGCTGGGTGCCAGGACGTGTGCAGGGGACTATGCCATGGTGTTGGCCCTCGTAGGCTGGCAGCACTGAGGAGCGTAAAGGCATTCAGTAGTGTGAATGTCCCTTTGTCTCAGAGCAGCATGCCAGGCTAGCTCTAATGAGGCAGCTCTTTGTGGCAGGCCTCTCAACATCAAGTGGGCTGGTGGACTCATTAACCTGACTACTGCAAATAAAGCAGGCAGGCACAAGAGACGCCTATGATAGCACACTTAAGGCCCCCACTGAATCCCCCTCCGCTGCCACCATCCCTCCACCTCCTCTCTCTCCTATTTCCCTCCAGTCTCCCAGGCTTCCCAGAGCTCCTCTGATAGGAGGAAATCAGCCTCTGGCCTATTTCAGGTGTCCCAAATAAGAGATGGGGGTGATTTCCACTTTCCTTATGCTGTCTCCTTCATACCTTGAGCTTTAATCAGTTTTGGCTCTGTACTGTAACATGGATTGTGATGAAAAATGAATGAACTGGGTGTGCTCACTCCTGTGTAACTGATGTGTAGCCAGTTATTGCAAGTGGCTGTTTACAAACTGAAATCACCAGTTCATGTATTTATTTACTACAGTGTTTCTTTGTGCAGATATAACTAGCTTTCTGCAGTAGAGAACTTCCTGTTTGCTCGTAAATAATGTGTGCAGGGCTTGGATAGATACCATAGAAATATCTAATATGCAGACCTTTGGACTGTCGGATGTTGCCCCCAAAAAACATTAAATGAGGTCTTTTAGATGCTTAAACACAGGTCAGTATTCCTTTGTATTTTAATCATACTGTCTCCCAACAGTCTGTTTTTATTGTTTGTTGCACTGGGTCAACATTTAATTGCAGATAATTTTTATGAGTAACAGCACAACAGGTCCACAGCCCCACAATCTACTAGTAGAATCTGTATTTTTTTCTTAAGTGCAAAGGAAGAAAATGCACTAAAGAATGTATGTTTGCCTTTATTTTAATGACTGAATTATTTTCTTTTCTGTTCCTCCAGATCTGTGATTTCATGTTTTGATTGATATGTTTTAGGTGAAATGACTTCCAAAAACATTTTAACTGTCAAAGTACTCTGTTGCTGTTATATTACTTTTTGCATTACTTTCTGCTGTCAGTGTGATTTTACTTTCATGGTTAATGAGTCTTTTTCTACCATCTTGAATCTTTTACACTTTTCAGCTTGGGCGACACGTTGATCAACTTGACTTATTTAGGTCAGTGAAGTCTTTATGAGTTGTTCTCCCAACTAATGAAGCAGTTGTAATGTCAGAAGCAGGAATTGTAAGTGAGTCTGCTGAAATATTTTTATAGTGGTGTGGAGGTTGTATAGCTCACCACTGAATTATGTATTCATATGAAAGTGGGTCATTCTCAGTGTTCTCTGCACAGTGACAAGGACAGGTCAGACACTCATCACACTATGATAGTGTGTTGTTTTATATTTTCCCCATTATTTATCTCATATCCTTGCTGGTTATTAACACTCAGCATTATTGCTTATGGGTGTGGACCTCCCAGATATTGATTCAATGTTAACGTCATGTACTGTTTGATATATGGCCTTTGAAATTGCTCAAGCATTTGATCAGGTTGCTCTTATGTAGATTAGATTCATTAGCTATTCCCGCTGCTATTTTTCATGAGGTTTCCCCACATTTATTTTATGGCTTCTCATTGTCCTTCATGCACAGTAAATAATTTTAATCTAGTGATGCTGTGTAACTTGACAAATTCAGGCTGCAGCGCAGTAGGAAGGAAGGAAGGAAGAGTCTAAAACTGCAATAAGCACTAATGGTGCGAATGCCTCATTTTCTGAAAAGGAATATTCATACCAACATCAAAGGGGTTAGCACTCCTGACTCTGACAAATTGCAGATGAGGTTTCATTAATTAAGTAGGCCACTAATGTTTATTTAAATTAAATTTATGATTGCAATATTGATTTGCCAGCATAAAATTATCTAACATGATGCACATGGATTGTGAGCTGTGGCTCGCAGCAGGCGCAAAGAGACAGTTGGAGCGTGAACGGGGGATAGATGAATATTTTGAGGGGGTCTAGGTATGACTGAAACCCAAAGATTGAAGGGTTAATGGAAGGTTAGGAGTCTTTATAACCTGATTCCCTGATATATAGTGAGAATAAACCAGAGTCTGTGGAGCAAAGGATGTTGTTAACATTTAAATGCAGACATTTTGTAAATTAGGCAAAAGAGTAATAAGAAATCTGTGCTACCAATATTTCTTGTTTTGTGGCTCATGTAGCCAATGAAATTAGCAAAAGTTGAGGGGAAGAAGTAAACATCAGAATATATACTTACATATGTTCATACTGTAGATCATCCCAATGTTTACAACTCATCTGCATTGCTTTGCCTTGATTCTTAAAGTGGTGACTAAAATTTATACTGTTATCATTTTATAGCAGTATATTAAACACTGCATATCTAATGGAAATAATTTGCATTTGTGTTAAGTTTGTAATTGGAATTTCAAAAATCTTCAACATAACTCAAATTGTCTTCAGTGTCTCCATAGTTTTCTATGTGTTTTCATTTTCTCCTGTTGTTCTCAAGGCCAGTAAGAAGGAGATAAGTCTAGCCAGTGTCAGTGAACATTTACACACACATTTGAATTGTGAGCTGCACATACACACTCGGTGCTGTTTGTCAACACAACACGTATAGATGAATTGCTATTGACAAGTATACACAATGCACCAAGGGCCACTGAGAAGACTCAATAAAATTGAAGGATAGGCTTGTTCAGATCCAAGGCCTTTCTAATTTCCTGTAATAGACTCCTCTATGCTTTGAAATGTGATTTAGGCTGGAGTAGTGGGCTTTGGTAGTCTGTTAGCCACTCTAACCATCGCTCCTCTCTGTAATAGAGAACATCAGAGTCGCAGGCAGGTTTTTACCAGGCAGAGACACACACCGCAGCATTCATGCCACAACCACAGCTTCCTGCCTGTCCCACAGCAAAACATTAGTCTGAATAAATCGATCATAATTAGACCGGATAAAATGAAACCAGGTGTCCGAGTTCAGGCTGATACTAATAAACCAGACTTCTCCGTAATTTATCTGTCACACTAAATGTAACAATGCAATACAACTCTTCCTGTAAAAAAAACAAAAATTTAAAAAACAATAACGTTGTGTGGTTACATGTAGGTTTTTTTTATTTTGTATATGTCAGCTTGTTATTTCACAAACTATAGAATGGTGCAATGGCTGTGCAGGCAATGTTAAAATACTTTGACATACGTATACAAACATGTACTAGTGGTTTCCATTTATTCTGTGATTTAACACAGGCAAGAATGCACACACATTCTCACGTCAGAGTCCATACTGTGTTTATATAATGCAGAAACAGACCGTGGGTCTGGGAGTGTGTGAGTAGAGCAGATGAAACTGTTTCTGTTCTTCTCTTCCTCTCAGGCAGTGCTCTGATGGCAGGTCCAATGGGATGACTGCCTGCCATCTGTCCAGGTATCCTGCTCCACATGCCTTCGCCCAACAGCCCTGACAAAGTGTCTGATTTTGTGTGCAAGCCCCGGTTTGTCTCTGCTTCTGTTTTATG
>OMLM01003984.1:90332-110529 GCA_900302695.1 Helostoma temminkii | reverse complement strand
GAGAGAGGAGGGGGCACAGCAGCTGGCTCCTTTTTTCCTGTCATTATCCCCGGTCACTGTTTTAGTAAGCCCCATTTGATGAAAGTCAAATAGTACACTAGCTCTGATTATGTGACAACTGGAATTCACCTACTTGGTTAATCCTGCATCAGGGTTTAGATTTCAATTAATTCCTCTCTGGTTGCTCCATTCTCCCAGGGGGTGGTGAGAGCATGGTGGGGGAGGGGAGCCTGCTGTGTGGGTGAGGAGGATACAGTATGAAGAAGAGGCTGGGGGGAGGGGTAGCCATACATGCAGGACAGAAATGGCGAAAAATGCCTGCACAGCACATACAGATATAGCACATACGGCAGAGAGATACCTGTCTGGTTTTC
Organism: Helostoma temminkii; assembly: GCA_900302695.1. Lineage (NCBI taxonomy): Eukaryota > Metazoa > Chordata > Actinopteri > Anabantiformes > Helostomatidae > Helostoma > Helostoma temminkii. The sequence continues at coordinate 110,155 of OMLM01003984.1, read as the reverse complement.
TTTACTTTATCTGTGTAGTCAGGGAGCATTCAGCTGAATATTTTTATAGCTTTCATTTCCTTTGCCACGGATTCATGGTGCGTGTATGACTGCAGCATATGTATGTGCATGTCTTTGTGCCTTCATGCACGACGTTCAGTGATATGTCAGATATATGCATACTAGTGTGTGCTCTGCTTTTGTTCACATCTGTTTGTATAAATCTGTGCACACACACACAACACATTTCAGAGCATGAATTTATGTCTGTGTTTCACACAAAAAGCTGCATATTAATCAGGTCTCAGAGGCCCTTTAGAGGATCAAACCCCCCAGGTTGTGATTTTCCGCCATTAGTCTTATGAGGCTAAGGGGACTGGGACTGTTTGGGCCAGCTGAGCCTGCTGCACTGAGGGAACTGTGCTACTGTAGCTCCTGTCTCCTTCCCTCCCTTCCTCTTGTCATCTTCTCCATTCTCTCACTATCTGACATTCCTTGACATTCTGATGAAGGTTTGAGTTAGAGCCTCTTGGCCTTGTCGCCATGGTAAATCTTTGGCCATATGGCGTCCGGTCACACTAAGCGTCTGTGATGGGGGAGGGGGACAGAGTGCCTGGTGTGATACTGCCACACATCCATTTAAGAAATAAGCAGGTGAATCTCAAGAAGCAATATGGACTTGATATCCCATCTCTGTGTGATGTAAAAGAAAGCAAAAATCCCCTCTACTGTATTAAATGGGTTTTTTATTAAAACAGCAACATTAAATATTGCCTAATTCAAAACAAGGAAATATTACTTTTTACTTATTCCATTGATGTGGTTAGAATAAATTATATTGTTTCATATAGACATAGGAGCTCATCTTAAAGTCAATTGTCGACTTAATTCAACAATACAAAAATGAGCAAACTGTGTGAACAATTTGTTCTGGGCATGTGGGATGTTTTTAGTTTGCCCTTTTAGTTACTGACATAATTAGCAACAATCTTTACAAAAGGCTATATGTTAATTGTTTAAACAAAGGCAAAATAACCTCTAAGCCCTAAGAACTTTTTTAGTAGAAATTTTTTTTTTAATTATTCTTTTTATAAAATATATTACCTGATTATTTTGTGACAATGACTGCACGCAACTAAAGAAAGTAGAGCATTATTTCAGACTCTTACACAGTATTAAAAAGCTATATGCTTTGTAGAAACAAGGTTACTTCACAAACACATTTTGTATACTGCTATTTTAATTATTCCACTCAACATTAAATTTCATCTGTATATAGAGTTTTCTGTTATGTTTCTTCTTTCGAGCTGTCATGTAGCTTCATAAAGCATCTAAGCAGTTATACAGACCGTCCGCTAATGTGGGATTTAATGGCAGAGCTAATGAGAAAGCTAATGTGAGGAGGAGGTGGTGGTGGTGGTAGCTAAAGATAATGCCACGTAGAGCTCCTGCAGGAAGTCTTTGCTCTCCATCAGGTCTCATTAATAGAGATGGTGCTGTGGTGTGAAACTAGACTGACCCTTAATATACTGCCAGCTGGCTGTAATCTTCTTTTGCCAGCACAACTCGACAGTGTAGTCCCCTTACCTCACCTCCACCGGGGTCTGTACCTCCATCCTTAAGCTGTCCGATCTCTGTGTGGTTCTCCTACTTTGTCTTCTCTGTGCCAAGGTTAAGACCTCAGTGCAGTGGAAGCTGGGACATTAATGGAGCTTGGCATGCTAGCTCACTAACAGCATCTCCAGACTAGTGACGTTACCAGTGCGAAGAGTAGAACCATTATGGGACACAAAGGTGAGGTACAATGAGGGTGTGAACAGCACATCACAAAATAATGTATTTAAAAAAACCAACACTTTGTTAAATGCAATGTAGAACTCAAAGTATTTAGAATAGCCAACTAAATGTGGTGAAACTGCTAGCCTCACTGTCTAAGGCTGCAGGATATACTTGCTGTTAACTTTGTAGTTGCCTATGCAACAGGGTGCCTTGTACACTGTAGCCTGCATTGATTTGGAGCGTTGGTTGTGCACGTCATTAGAGATTAAATCCTGTACATAACCAATGGGGCACTATTAAACAAACTCTGAATCAACTCTTAATTGCCCCAACAGTAGCGGTACTTACCTTTTATTTTAGATTGTCCAAGATAGATATATTTAGCTTTGATGACAGCTTGACACGCCCCCCAAGTGCACTCTTATGAGGTCCCGGGAAAGGAAGACAAAGAGCTACGTCTAAGGATAAGTTTATTAGGATTATTATTAGCACGCATGTTTATGTCCCCAATATGATCTTACACACACAGACATTTGCATCCTCCATTACATAAATTAGAGATGCAGGGCAATCCTCCTAAAATAGTCTCCTTCCAAACATCTGTGCATTTTCAGGTTAAGTCCGTCTCAACCGATAGCTGAACCAAATAGGCCTTTCCTACACCAACATTTCTAAAATTGGTTCAGAAATATCTTGTATTATTTTTTCTTAATCATGCCAACTATATTAACATGAGTGGTAAAGACACAACGCATTCTATAATTTCTCCTTTGCCTTCTCCTCACCCAAATAAGAGCAGCCATCTGTGCACAACCAGATTGTAAATACAGATGTAATCGCAGCAACTGAAAATCACTTTCAGACTTGATAAATTTCTACTCATTCTTCCCTATATTGTGCACTCAGGCGAAAACACCCTATTTTGAATTTCCATGAAAGCAAAGGTGCAATATCCGTAGTGTGCACTATTTTGCATAATGACAAAAAATGACAGTTCTATGTTTGCACCTTTAGTAGATCAGCTTGTGACATTTTTTTGTGAGTGTTATCCAGTTTGCACATGATTTAGTACATGCAAATTCTTACTAAATCAGGCCCGATGTGTTTTTTTACCTTAAAAACGATCTTGGCTAACCAACCACATAGGGCTCTGGACCAGGTTGCAAATGTATCTGTCCTCCTCCTTCCAACTCTCTTTTTGCTAATATCATTCTGTCATTCACTCAACATATGTGTTGCATTCAAATATAGCACATCCACTAATTATTTCCTGCAAAAATATAATCACATTTTCAAAGTAGTTGTACAGTAACTGAGCTATTAAACTCTTAGTAAGAAGGCAAATAAACATATCTCGCAAATGTCAAACGTACCTTTAATATGTTTGCATATATGTACATGAAAGCAGTACATGAAGAGATGGAACTGTAAACATTGTGAGTGAGGAATGTGGGTATAAATAGATGTGTACATAATTTTCATGGCTCTGTAACGGCTGCCATCATCTCTCTCTAACACACGCCTTTCATCCCCCCACTGCTGCAGCTCTGTGAATCCTCTGTGTCCAGGCATGCTGTACTGAACATGCATGGCAGCATGTCTCCTCCTGTAGCAAGCTACCTCCTGCACCACTCATCTCAGTATTTCAAGAAAAGTGCAACCTTTGCCTTGGGCCTTAATTATGTTCAATTTGCCAAGCTGGGCCTGAAACCATTGGGGGGTGGAAAAGCTCTCTGACCTATTTATCAATGCAGCTTTTTCCTTCCGCTGACGGACCAAACCAAAAAGATATGAAGAGAAAGAGAGGGAGAGAGCAAAAGAGAGACTTTCCTTTACAAAATAAACCAAAACAAGTGCAAAAATTATTTTAACTGTGGTGGTATGTTTGTATTGCACTGATAACTTGTGTGTTTACCATTCCATTGTTTCCCATTTTTTCATTACATTTAGCTTATTCTGATTAGTAGTACAATTTGGTTTATTTTACCTATTTATTTCTGTCTTTGCTTTATAAAAATTAACGCTAAAGTCAGATCAAATGTTTACCTCAACTCAGAATAAAATCAGCAAATGAGAATCATTGTTGGTGTTTGTTTCACCTGTGGCTCCCTGCGCTGTGTTGTCTGCCAACCAGACCACTGCTCTTTCAATAGAGACTCAAGAAGCTTCTTCAGACCACATTATTGGAGGTAAACACTGAGGAGGCCATTGACCTTTCATTATAGCTTTTGATAAGGCCAACTATCTCCCTTCTCTACACTGTGCCCTAAATGTCAAGTCACTGTATGTGTTATAATTACCCTGAGTTGGTATTTTCCTCCTCTTTATGTTTCAATGCATGGAGCAAATCCCGCTAGCTGAGGCTGGCTGAAGACATGTCATACTACATTAGACGTGTGTGGTTAATTTAGCTGTTCATGATATAAGAAATTTCCTGTTTTCTGTAGCGTAGCATTTTGACAAGATGTAAAGTATAATGTTTATAATTTACCTCCCTAGAATTGAGAGCCTGTTAATACATTCTCATTAAGAGATTTTATGCATGAATAAATAATAAGAAGAATAAATAAAAGAAAAAAAGAATACATTTCTCGTGGCAAATTTAGTAATTTTGAATGTTCACATTTGACCGAAACATGCTATTATTTTTTCTTTACCTGAATGATACGGAACATCCTATTTTTTGAAATGGCTTGTTCTTGAAAGTACAGTATACGACAGTCAGAAATTTATTTCAAAAAGAAGACAAAGAAGTAACTCTGAAGTCAAGGGTTGTATGTTTAACAAAGACGACTGACGTTTTATTTTGATTTTAACATTGAAGAATACAATACAAAATTATCAGACTGTGCGATTCTTTAAATTTATATTTAATTGGTGGATTCATATTTTTTTCCCTGCAAATTATTTCTGTCAAGGTTCTTGTCTGCAGCTGTAGCGTTGATTTGATTTTGTTGTGACAGAGTCCAGCAGTATTTCACTATAAAAAAGTAGCACCTTCCAAACATTGACTTAGTACAATGTACCATATTTCAGCTCTATTGTGGTTTTTTTTCCTATGAAAACATTGTGCATCACTAATGCAATTTGACTTGCCAGTGCAATTGTGTGGAAGAAGGTAGGCCCATTTTGCTGAGTGTCAAGGAAGGCTTTTAAACTGTCACCTCACTCTCTCCTTCCTTCCCAGAGAAACCTTTTAGAGGTCCTCGTGGTTGTCCTCTTGGACAATGGAGTGTGAACATTTATTGCAGAGATATTACATAGTCTAATGACTGAACGAAACTTGGAGACCTTGTCTTTTTTCCCAAACGTATGTATTTATGTATGTATGCGCCTGAGTATGGTGGGTTTTTGATATTGTAGACACAAGGGCTTTGGCGCATATAGACATACCATATGAGTCCAAGTTTAGTCTAGCAAACTGCCATGATTCAAGATGGCACCTGTCTCACTGATGTCTTTACCGCTGCTGCTCTGAGCCTTTTGCAGCTTAGTGACAGTCCTTGCTGACATGAAAACCCAGAGAGAACCATAGGCAGAATATGAGATTAGAAATATTTTTGTAAGCATCAGCAGGTATGTTATTTCGTTGTTTGATTAAACACTACATGGTGTTAAGGACTCATTCCATGCGGTGGTTTGCTGCATGCTCTTAACTAATACAGCCATCACTCGCACCTGAAGTGAGGAGAAAATGAAATTAGGATTTGCAGTGACAAAACTGAGACATGAGCGTGCTACCACAAAAGATGCAACAAATGATGAATAATACATGGCTGCCATGGGCTATAGATTAAGTGTGAATATTCATTAATTTGTTTGCCCTTTGGGAGGTGATACAAATTCATGCAAAGGCATGCTGGGAACTGGGTTATCCACCATTCATATGGGTAAATAAGGCTAACTATGGATGGCACTGGTTATTTTTACAAAAATATCTAAGTTGCATGCACACTGAGGAACAGCAGCTGATCTGTTAAGAGGTTTTTGCAGGGTTTTTCCTGAAGTAGTGCCCCTTCGGATTCAACGGTGCAGGGAAAGTCCATTAGCATAAAGAAGGTGGGGGAAGGCAAGAGTTTGAGTGATTAGGCTGATTGGATATAGCAGCACTAGGTTGCTCAGGTCAGGACTAATCAGCTTCAGAATAGAAGGAAGATCCCCCAATGAAAAAAAAAGAAAATGATGGCTAGTGTCCAGTGTAAACAAGCATTACATCTCTCACACACACAAACAACACTTTTATTCAGCCCCAGGCTAGCATCAGTGCATTTACTGAGTCAGCATGTAGACAGATGATACATCAGCAAGAATAACAACAAAATAGCTAATATGATTGTTCTCTTCGGTCACACCAGTTTGAGCTTTCCTGTCAGGGCCAGTACTTTTTGTTCAAAACTCTCGAAAATCGGAGAAGGAGAGGAATTTGGGGAATCTGTAGGTATTCAGTCTGTAACGTGCAATTTCACTGAAAACACAATATCATAAAGAGCTGAACATCTGCGCTTTATTCAATGAAATCGTTTTGCTTGGAATGACAAGTCGGTGCCCATCTCTGATTTATTTTGGCACTATTTTGCTCATTTGCAACCAGTGCTCGGCTGTGTCTTTCCTTCCACCCTTGCTGTCTCCGTTTTCTCAACCTTAAAAAAAACTGAATGTGCAGGATAAATTGATTTTGTTTAGGGGATAATTTGCACATCATTTATCCACGGTGTATAGAGGACTCCTCCATGTGTATTGCCCTAGCACCACAGCACTGATAGGATGAAGAGCAGGGATGAGACAGAGATAAACGACTCATTAAGCCTAAATTGATCATGAGCTGCACACTTGTGAGGACATTTCATCATTAATATTTCAACTTAATTATTTGTGTGCGTGTTGATTCTGAGGTCCTAATTTACATGTCACCATGTGATGTATGAATTATTATAATGAACAATATTTGAGCAGTTATTTCTTCCCCCTGACACCATTTTTCTTTCCCCCTCCTCTCTTTGCCCCCACCCCTCTCTCCTGATATTTGTCTGTATGCAGAAATAATTTGGCCTCATGGTAAACTCATGTAGTTGAAGAAGAAACCATAAAGATTGTCACCTATAAATCAAACTCTGCTGGTAGAGGAAATTTTCCTAGACACAGACATATCCTCTGATCTACTGCCGCAAAGTTTCAGATTTGTATTTTGTTTTATTGCCTCAAAAATCATCCTTGATATAGAAGAACACTTTTGAAAAATTGTATCAGTAGAGACTGAATTTCTTATGACATTTTCATGGCGTTTCGTGTTCTTCTCGCCTGAGCTGGTTCCTGTGGTGCCCACTTTAATGCTGCATGACATGTAGTAGGTGTCAGTGTGGTGATTTGCTATCCCATAGAGGTGGAATGTCTACCTTGCTTTGTTTACCTAGCCTCCCTGATGTCCCCGTAATTTGTGCTCAGTCAGAATGCAACGGCAGAGACAGACCTTTATTTCCGTGAATAAGGTTGGCTTCAGTCCGTTGACAATTTAGGGCATCCACACGCCACAATTTATTTTGTACACTTTTAATACAGCATTAAAGAACCAAAAAACATATACAATCAGAGAACAATCTTCTGAATCTGAATCTTTCAGACCGATATGCCAACACATTTAACAAGAAATCTAATTTCAGCTCGGTTAGTACAATTTTCTGGGTGAGGTTTGAGGTTGACAGACGAGAGCCAGATTGAGAGGTTGGGGATTGTAGGTGAGTGCAAACCTGTGCATCAGCATGTCTTAATCCCAGAGATCCATAATCTGGGATTAGTGATCTTCTCTTCACTGGATCCAGATTAGAGCATCCGCTCATGCAGCAGGATCTGCACCAACGGCTGGCACAACCTCCGCAAGCCCTGTGGGAGGAGTCTGAGCCATCGTGCTGCTCCCTGATTGGAGTGTGCTCAGGATAAACTATGTGGTGACAGGGGTTGCCAAGGCGATCACGCTGGCTTTGTGATGATTGGTTGTGTCAGAGCTCAGGATGGCTGGCTGTCCTCAGGCATGTATTAGATCACTCACTAGAGAGGTACTTGTGTTAATGTCTCCACATGCACACTTTTGACATGCATGTAAACAAAATGATTGAAATCTTTTCATTTTTGATACCAACAAATTTACCAATCTACTCGTTAGTGAAGCATTGACTGGTGAATCTCAAAGGGGGCAGAGTAAAAGCAATTTTTCACGTGTGTGTCATGTCTTTGGAAGACTATTTGAGGATTAAGACTTGGTTTAAGACTTCAGGTTAGAATTATATTTAGATTAGGATTAGTAATTTAGTGGCAATGTGGTGAGGTTAGGATAGGAGGCTAGGGAATGCATTATGTCAGTGAGTGTCCTCACAAGTATAGAAAGATGAGCGTTTGTGTGTGTGTTGGTAGGTGGATCCTGCGTTGTCAGATATTAGTAATATACACACACAGCAGCAGCAGCACACATAGGTCAATCTCATCACCCTGCTCACTGGCACATGGTGGAACCATAATCCTAAAGGTCGGAGGTCAGCGTCATGCTGCTTGCCTGGCTGAAAGGGCAGATGGGACACACACACGCACACATGCACATACACAGGTCAGCCTAATGCTGGTCGGGTTTGAAGGCCGGATGGATGTCATAATGGCAGCCGGGCTACAGTTTATGGGGGCAGCCATATTGTCATTGAGAGGACACTCACTGTGTCTGGATGTCTCACAGCCAAAACGCCCCAAATGTCATGTAAATACAATTTGCAGCTTTTTTTTTTTTTGCCAATTAGGTGACGGTGGATCACATTTTTTTTCTTGAAAACTCATTAATAAAAAGTGATTTAGACTATGTGCTTGAAGCCTGTAAAGCAGAAACTCAGCCGAATCGTTCTTTCTGCCCACTTCCATCTTCTCGTTTGGAACCAATTCACTTTAGGATTTTTATAAGATGGAGAAACCTGCAATCTGGAAAAAAGAGTGGAGTGATATATTGATTTAGAAAAGTAACGTGAGTAAAGTCGGGAAACCTTTTAGTATTTTATTGCAACTATTTGGGTCAAAGCACAGTGCATAAATTGTACGTCAGCAGTCTGTGCAATCATCAAGTTTTTTTTGTTGCTTCAGGGTTCATGATCATTTCCCTCTTGCATACTTTCTTGCTAACACACACGAATGTAACAATATTTCTTTGCAAACATAATTTATATGCTTCATCTTGTCTGTGTCTCTGCCTTTGTTGCGGCAGAGACACAGTTTGTTTTGTAAGCAGCTTCCGTTGCATTTCCACTGCAAGTGTGGTATTAAAACTACTGCAATTTTACGGAATTTAATACATGCATAATCTGCTTTTGCCGGATTAGGCTCCCACATTAGAACAAATCAGGAAGACACAAAGGGCAGGGACCAGGGGTCTAAATATATTCCCTTTATCCATCACTGCGTCAGCCCCATTTTGGGGAGAAGTGCTTCAGATGATGAGCACTAGTACTTTGTTTTTACTCGAGGAGCATTTTAGTGTCTCTAAAATAGGCAGTTCTGTCATTTTCTGTTTCTATAAAACATTCTAGTGGGCTGACATAGTAAAAGGCCTTGTTGAGATAATAGGTGAATCGATGCTTGTTGAGCAGAAGGTGGAATTGAAGTCAGTGTAACACACATTGTGATCATGCCTGCCATTTCATCAGATGTATCTGTAACATTTATGTATCCCAAAAGTACTATGTGGATTTGGGAATGTTGTGACTTTTGTTCTGCATGCAACCCTCCATAATCAGCACGGACTATTCAAGTTTGTGACCCCTGTCTCTCCCAGTTTCTGCTTCAATCTGTAAGATTATATATAATTTTCAGCTGTAGCACTGGTTTTAATATTTACTGGAATCCTGGCAACACCCCTGCTGACCTGATCTGTGTGACTTGCTCTCTTCCCCTAGTTTCGGCCCTTCAGAGAGCTAATCTCCATGTGCTAAAGCTTGAGGTTAACAACGTACAGTAGCAGTGATTGTTAGTCTTTTTTAGTTGTTTTTAGACACCATTTTAGACAGCTGCCAGCACACCACTAGAGATGTGATGTTTCATGTGTCATACAAATAAAACATGCATTGGAAACGTGAAGCATTTATACAAGTAGTGTGTTTGTGCATATGTTGCAGGAAGAACAGCCATAGTGGTAGGTCACTGAACAGCAAAGCACCAAAATGCAGCCATCATCCTGCCTTGAACCTGCAGTGTAAACTGGGCTTTTACCTATAATTCTCCCAGTTTGTGTTTGACCTGCTTTCCTAAAATTTATGTATGATAGTTGACTCCTGTGGGAGGATTCTGTGATCTATTCATGGAGCCAATGCATAGAGTACAATAAGACTCCAGAAGACCTTTGCACCAGCACTGTCCAGCTGTGCTTCTGGTGGCTTCCTCCATTATACATCACACTGAAACAAGCTCAGTTGTTGTGCTTGCCAGGAGTCAAATGTGTACATAACTTAGTTCTACAACTGCTATACAGCAACAACTCAACTATTCATCCAATGATGTTGTGCAATCAGGAACAAATGGTATCAAAAGTCAGCAGTCATAGACTCTAAGGACCTGGTTAACATTACTAACATACCACTATACTCTGCTAAGTAGAGTATGATTTCTGACCTGTTCCCTTCTTCTTGTTTTTGGGACATTATTTTGTTTACTTAAACCAGCTACATACAGCATGTGGCTCAGGGAGTCCTGCTGGGACAGAAAGAGGCCCTGTGCAGACAGTTTTTTGACTGTCTTCTACTTGACTCTCTATCTGATCATGATCACATCCATCCCAACCACGCTGGATCACATTTCTTAGCAAGAAAGATTGTTTTAGCATTAATTAACAAGAAGTGCACACTCACACTGGTTACTCCCTAAGTCCTGCAATTGCCCACCATACTGTATGACTAGCAATGTGAAAGAGGCATTTTAATATTCATAGAAAATACTATTTTATCGAAGGGTTAAAGTTTTGGGAAATGGTAAATTGGTAGAAAGAAAGTCTAATTGATATGTCACATCTCATATTCAGACCATACAAAGCAAAAATATGTCAATCATCCTTTTTCTAATTTAAGCAACTGCTAGAATCAAAGTTATTATCCACAAGCACACCTTCTACAGACCTGATTGTAAATAAATAAATAATAATAAAACAGTTAGTTTCTTTTACTGGGTTTTAACAGATCCATCTCATAAGCTCCAGGCTCTGACATCCTCCAACTTTCTGCCAGTCTAATGTAGAATTGAATTTAAAAATTGTATTAATCATTGGTAAAGCTGTTTGAGGCCTGGTGGCTTAATGGATTTCTTAATACATACAACAATGTCAAGCAATATTTTAGAAAATTGCTAAACAAAATTATTTAGTCCCATACTTGTGTATGTACAGTATGTGCATGTGAAATAGAACACAAGCTAGAAATGGATGTTAGAGAGGTAGACAGAGGATGACAGCCCTCCTTTAGGGCTGTCAGATCTGGGACTCTGCAGGCTGTCAGTCCCAGGATAGCAGAAAGAAAATGGAATACACTATATCCCTGGTCTCTTGCAGGTCAACTGTGACAGGGTTGCCCCTCAATTACTGAGTATCAGCACCTCTTTTTTCCTCCCCTCACCCTTTTTCTCCTCTTTTTTCTGCCACTCGCTGCAGTGTGTGTTCTGCAAGAATCATGCAGAGAAGAAAAATGGAGAGGAGAGTGGGGGCAGGGTAGAAAGTGCCTGCAATAGGCTGTCTGGAGAATCCACAGAGCACAATGAATTTCCAGAGCCGTTTATCCCTCGGTTTATTGTTTGAATATATCTCCTCATCTACACCAAGTATTTGTTTCCTATCAAGCAACATAACGATAGACTGTATGTTTTATTGATGGTGCTATGAATACTGAGCTTCCCTTTAGTTGTTGCAGCTATATGCACCTTTGACAAACAACCCTTAAAATGAATCATATATCTAATGATCCTAAACTTCATGTTTTATGTATCCACCTTAGCTAATAAGGTCAACTAGCAATGAAATGGCTGACAGGAATCTATGCATTTTAATACTGCCGCAGAACAATGGACACGTGCCAAACACAATAGGGTGGATGTGGAATCAGTCAATGAGGAGGTAGTCTGACCAGCTGGAGCACTCTACCCCCTGACCCCAAGGTCACCAACTGCTACCGTTCTCTTTCATCCACCTCTCATGGCCGACTCATGAAAATGTATAGAATAGGAAAGTTGCTTTGTCATACAGATAACCCTGGCGCGTGGTGGTCTGATAGGGCACCATTATGAAATCACTTTCCTTTATTTGCAGGGGGTGATTGTTCAGACGCCCCTTGACATGTCATCTTCTGCGGGTTTGTGATGGAAAGCAAGGTGCGACCTTAAGCAGATGGACTCAGTTGTGTCTGGAAGTAGAGCAGTATAAGTGGACACCCTGGCTCTATCGTGACCCTGTATGAACTCAGACTGCACTCCCTTAAGCTTGGGTTTTAATGTTTAAGTAAGCATTAGAAACTAGGAGGCAACTTCCATTAAGAAGACCAGTGTTACAGGAGGCACACTCCTTTATTCTCAGAATCAGAAAAGCTGAAGGCCAAATAGAAAGGGGCTCTGCGTGTCCCATTCCCTTTCAGAGAGTGACTCACATTTTGTGTTGGGCGACTAAAGAGCTCTCTTGTCCCCCTCTGTCCTCTTTAGTGACATGGTGAACAGACCTCACCGCCTCCAGCGCTCAGCTTGGAAACCAAACAGTGAAACAATCCAACCTGCACAGCGACAGATCTGCCGCCTTGTCCCTCTGCACTATAATGACTATGCGACCCATTAGCAGGAGATGGGCCTGTCACAGAGATTGGGCCTTGAAGCTTTTGAGCTCAGGGGCATACTGTCAGCCTAGAAATGCAGTGAGATTGTTCACAGTAGAGGTAAAGGTTTGAACCTCATTTTAGATTCCACTTAGATGCCACTCATAGGTGTATGGGCCTGCTCCAATCTTTTATTTTATTTATTTTTCCAGAGCTTTGATTGGGTTTGAATAGAAAAGATTTTGAATGTAAGGTAAACCATCAGTTTCAACTGACATGTCAGTGTGGCTCTTATTGGCTTTGTGTTTGATTGTACTGATACAATAGAAGTATTGAATTTTCCCAGCAATGGATTCAAGGTCTGTCTTTTCAATCTAGTATTATGTCTATAAAGTTCAGCCTCCGTGTTAACCAAGCATTGGTAGACAATTGAGAGAGCATTGATTTGCTCACGCTCCCAGGAAGGAGAGAGAGAAATGAGGGAAAGGTACGGATAACCAACCCAAGCATCCATGGATATCTCTGTGCTCAACTTTCCTGGTCTTATATTTCCAGGGTTAAAAATCAATAGGGCTACTGCTGATGAAATTTGCCGCATGACTGCACACTGAAGTCTGCAAAGTAGACCTGGACCGTGGCATTTCTCTTCACCCTCCCTTATTCACTTTTGTTCCATTCTGTTTTTAAATGCAAAGGGGATTTCATTTCATTCTCCTTTTGCCATCTTTCTTCTATTTTTTTGCTCTAAATCCATCTTTTGGAAGGCCCAGGGGCTGAGTAAATGTGATCGATTTCTAGAGAGTGTGTCATCTAGGCTGCCCTTTTAGGAATGATTTTGTAACAGAGGCACAAAGGCGCGTGGAGTCATCATTCAGCCTGTACTTCCATTGTTCGCTTAATTCATGCTAAGGATTCAGGTCAGGCCAGCAAGCACCCCTCACAGGTTAGAAGTCAGGACTCTTCTCCCATAAACCATGGCCAAGAACAAAACCACGGGCCCAGAGGTGTGATCTATTATTATCCGCTAGAAATATATTTTCACAGCTGTTTCTCTTGTATTTGTAATATGACTGTGAAACTAATGAGAACAGAATGTGTCTGAAATTATATTTGCTCAACAGAGTTTGCAGAACAGGGAGCTGATATGAGATAGGATGAGAACATCAAGCATGGTTATTAGTTGGACTGTTCACTGGAGGAGCAGGTTTTAGATGGTTTTGAAGCTGCACTGGGATATTTTGTCTAACACGGTTGTCTCTCACAAGATGAGGATAATACCGACTTGACAGCCTGAATTAACCGTAGCAGCATGCCATTACTGTATGTTAGATATGGGTATAGCTAGTTTATGTAGCTTTTCTCTTTTTCACAAAGTATCCTCCAGTTTGACTAAGCCTGTAACAATGAGCTTCTCCCGTCTTAGAATTTCCCAAAGAAGCTATCTTCTCCCGTCACTGAGGGAAGAATGGACACGGCAGCCATGCAGCGGGGCTCTCCTGTGAAGGAGAATTAATCTTCTGCAAACAACCTTTTATTTTCTCTACACAACTACTTGTCAGCCTCCACTAAAAGCAATTTGTTTTTGGCTCACTACTTCAGGCTCATGTAGCAGGACTGTGAGAGCACTGTGGCATGTTGTTTCAAAAAGGGGAAGAGGGGGGAAGAACTGTTTTAATCTGATTAGACCTGGCTAAAATCCCAAACCGGGGCTGAAGTGCAGTGCTTGTGGTTTCTGAACGGCTTACGCTAAGTATGTACCATGGAAATAATCTACTCTTAAAACCCAGGAAACAAATCAACTATGGTAAGGACGTAAGTCACTGTCATTAAAGAGTCATTAGGAGGAACATTTTCATACAGCTTGTAGGCCAGTAGAGCTGGCAGAAGGGGGCACTGTGTGTGTGTTTCCGTGTGTGTGTGTGTGTGTGTGTGTGCCTCTGTGATCATATCAAATGTGTCTGTTCATGTTTTAAATGTACAAAATAAAACGAATGGTTGTTTATTCATAATTGTGTGCATTTCTGTATTTTACGAGGAGCCAGTCTGTGTGTTTTGTGTGTGCGCACATCTATCTTCAATCCATGTCTATATGCGTGTGTGCGTGTATGCCTGTTTCTCTGTGCTGCTGTGGGATTGCAGGACGACTTCTCGGGTGCTGAATAATGAATCAAAGCATTGGAGAGGAGCAAAGTCACACTGCAGCAGCTTGTCTCTCTGCACTGCTTTAACTTCAGCTGAGCTACTGTAGATGACTGGAGCCTGAAAGAAGCTCTCTCTAATAGGGCTGAGACCCTGCTATCACCTCCACAACCATGCAGCGGTAAACCACAGAATTTCCTTTGATATGTGGTTAAACACAAGCCAGATCCCTGAGTAAAACTCCAGATCATCAGCGAAGAAAGAGAAATATCAGGATTTATTGTATATGTAGTATTTGTCAATTAGAAAGAAAGAGGAAGAGGCCGTTCCAGTTGAAAACCCTCATAAACATCCATGCCAATTCCATAAATAAAAAGAAGGAATAAACAGTTAGTGATCAATATTCAGTCAACATTTGAAAAACAACTAAAAGGAGCAATACGACAGAGGAAGCATAGAACAGAGGATGGAATATAAGCTTTCACTGCCTCCTTGTAGCCTTGGAGCAATTACACAATGCTCGATCTTCTTAATGACACTATTAAAGTGTTTTACCACAGTATAGTATGTTGTCAGCCACAGTGTTTCATTGTCTCAATAATAGTCTCCCAACATAGTGCGGATTTCAATATCAGTTTGCTCTCATTATCTCTCTTTTCTGATACCGTTTCATTTTGCACATGCTAAATTAAATGTAAAAACCATAATGCAATTTTGCTGGAGGAGAACATGGCGGCTAATTGCATTAAGCTGAACTGTCGGTGGCGTCTGCAGCAGCTAGGCCCCCATCACTCTCCCGCAATTAGCGCTGGCTACTCCCCTCAGCAGCAGGTGTTGTTCTGCCCGTGCCAGCACTCCAGCTGATTACCTAAGCTGAGCACTGCTAGCTGCTCTCCATCCATCTAGGTTACGGCACCATCACAGCTCTGTGCAAATACTTTGAGAGCATAAATTACATTACTGTAGAGGCCCAAAGATACAGATGGTGAACTATATTCACTGTACTGTCACGCTAGAAGCAGGGAAGGCTGCCGAGTTGCAGAAAGGATTGCTATGATGCAGTCATGTTGCAGGTAGAGCAGCCCAGTTAGCTGCAACCTTGGGCTTTGAAGGTTGTGGTGTACTGATGTGAGCCATGCAGGACGATGCAGGGGTGGGCGTTATACGTTCAGAGCATTAGAAAAAGCAATGAACACACACACACACACACAGCATGAGGTTGGCAGCATTCCAGCAGACTCTGAGAGCAGTTGGGCTAACCAAATTATAAATTTACAAGGACTAAATTACATAGCTAGTGTACACACATACTATCACATCAGAGACACAGCCACAGGCATACACACTCTATCTTTTTCTGCCTGTCTCCTTCTGTCACATACACGGACGTACACACCTGCATGCACGCGTGCACACTCACACACACACACCAGGGACACAGAGACAGCCAACATCAAACAACTGAACTTGAACTTTGGACAGGTAGTGAAGTTTCTGCGCATGATATGAATAAAAAAAAGTACCAGATGTGAAGAAGGCTCAAAGTCCACAGCTTTTTGATGCCTTTTTATCATCTGTGATTCTTCCTTCCATTGCAATGTTGAAACGTCCATGTATCTGAAATGCAACAGTGAAAAACAAACAAGAAATTTGAAATTGAGGTCAAGCAGCATGAGAGAAGTCAACAAGCGTTAAGCAGGATACAAGTGGAGCCTGTGAATTATTTTCTAAAGTTCAGTAGTGACTGAACTTGTTTGTTATGGGTGTTTTTCTCAAATCCTTTCCACATCTTGATACGTGATGCAGGGAGTTAACAGCACATAAATACTTGCAATGTGGATTTTGATTTGTAGTTTCACATAAGATTGCACCCACTGGTAACACCAGAACACCACTGGACTAATCATACATAATTAGACCATCTCATACTCAAATTACTGTACTGTATATGCCAAACACAAATTGTATATGCATTTTTCATTAACTTTTTGGTAAGAGCAATGTTGGAAATGTTCATTTAGTGTCCGTCCTGATTCTAGAATTTATTCGTTGTGATAGCAAGGAGAGATATCACTGAGCAGTAGGTTTTCAACACAACAGAATGCTTAGAAACCGACCTCTGCACCCTTTTGACACCAGAATATAATATCAGAATATTATTGTAACTTTCAAGTTATCCTCACATTACATTTGCTTAAAACTCCACAAATATCACAGGTCTGGCTGAAACTCAATTAAATAACAACTGCTTTTTGGGGTTCATTATGATCCTCATCTCTTGCCTTCCAGAAAGGTGCTAGTTCTGTATTGACTGACCTGCTGTGCCATCGCTCTCAGTCTCCAGGATTCAAGAGACACTGCTCTCTAGACATGACTCACTCATCGAATTCCCCCACTTACTGCATCTCAGATTCACCAGAGACGTTACGTAAGTTAGAGGCAACTTCACTTACTCAATCTATTAGAGGAGGAAATAAAATGAACGGTATTTTTAATCGCTGTCAATTTTCTTTCTCCTCGTCCACAAAGCGTTTTTTATATATATTTATTTACTGTCTGAATCTCTGCAAGTAGCAATGCTAGTAGCAGGCTACACAGTTAACGAATGGCCGCACCAGGCCTGCTGCCAATTTCCCTGCACAAGAACAGGAAAGTAAACATATGAACACTTCCACATTCACACGTGTGTACACATTTACACAAATGAGAACATACCTTCTTTCTTTGCTTGCTCTTTCTTTCTTCTTTCTCTGCAGTCTTAACAGTTAACACAAAGAGCCGATTGACTCCCCCAAGTCCCATTAAGTCTGCAGGCTATTTGTAAAGATCACAGACATTAGGTTGGATGCCAAAGAGCCACAATGTGAAGCCCTGAACTTGTCAATTCTGAATAGGATACGCTGACTGCAAGTCAAACATTCTAGTAGCATAAACATGTGCCCTTTGGCATTTGGTAGACAAATACAGTACTTTAACATTGTGTCAAGTATTTATTTCTTTCTGAAATTGTTGCTAATACAAGCAAAATAATACACCTGAACTGAACTTAATGTAATGTCTCTTAATGTAATGTTGCTAATACAAGCAAAATAATACACCTAAACTGAACTGAGCATCTTAAAACAATATTTGATATCTAAATATTCTATAAACACACACAAAAAAACATTCTGGACAGTGTTAGTCTGAATTAGCCTTGCCAATCTTTCTTTTGGTCTATTCTGATGAAATTGTACATTCATGGAGGCATTAGTCTCTCCCATGGTTAACTGCTGTTCATGTTACTCGAGGTGGAGCACCCCCTCCTCTGTATCAGCCCTCAGCCAATTTACATCTTATTAAGTCTGTCTGTAGTCAGACCTAGTATCTCAAATAGAGGGAAAATTACTCCCAATTTCTGAGGGAAATAGTGACTCATTCTAGTCACAATTAACATTTAACTTTAAATCACTTGACCTGACCTATTTGATCCGTGTTTGTATGTTTGTGGAAATTATACCAAGATTGCACATTAAATTAATTTTATTTTTTTAAATATTGTTATTTCTTCTTATTTTTCCATTATACAAAGTAAATTACAACATGCTCACATTCATAATGTCAGATAATTATCTCTGTACTACATTTCTGCACCAGTATTTGCATTTATCAAGAATTCAGATCCTTTCAGTTTTTGCGCACGTCTTGTGTGGAGTTTGCCAAATGGCATTTGAGAGCATGAGAAGAAATGTTCTCTGCTCTGATGAGACGAAACTTGAAACATTTGGGCACAACTACAATCGCTGTGTGTACTCAACACCAGACACTGCTCATCACCTGCTAATGCCACACCTGCAATGAACCATGGTAGTGGCAATAGCATCAGAGAAGTCCTTCAAGAAAACCTGCCCCAGAGAGCAGGCAGTCTGAGGCTGTTGTGACAAATCATCTTTTGGCACCACAACCTGAAGCCTGCAACCAGAACAATACTGGAGTGGCATCCAGGCATGTATCTGACTGTGCTTGAGTGACCCAACCGGAGGCAGGATTTAATAGACCTTATAGAGTATTTGTGGAAAAATAATTGTTGTGTACAGCTGTGAAACATTGTTTAATGAATTTTAAAACATAATGCAAACATTTATAAGAACATGATTTCACATTGTGATTATGGGTTACTGAGTGTAGATTTATGGGCAGAAATATACATTTTATGAATGTAATATTTAATCTACTACTAAATAAAGTGGGCAAAAGTAGAAATGAATGAAAAAATTGTTTAAATCGTGATTTGTGAGGAAGCGCCATATTAATAAATTTGACTGAGTGAGAGAACACCCTCTGATAGCATAATTATTGTTGTTTTAAGCAGCTTGCATATGAGAGGACACCCTCACTCTCTAGGTTTCAACTTACGGTGACAAAGCCCATCTCTTATGGCAGCGAGTATTTTACCAGCATTCACAATCGATTCTCTGCTCTGCGCAGCCTATAAAATAATGCATCATAATGAGGGGGGAGCTTTTGATGAATGATAGAAAACAATGTCAAAGTGACAATTCAGACTATTGGGTTGTTTCCATTTTATTCTCAATTTCAATTGCCGCAAAAAACATTGACTTGTGAACATATGACTGTCAGTGACATCTCAGTGTTTTAATGTTGACATTATTCCAAAGGAATGTCATGAAGCCAAGCAATGGTGTTGAAGACACTGTAATTGTCAACACGATTTAGTGATAAACATAAGCACATAAATCAGGGAAGCAGATATAAAAATATAGTGGACAGAAGCGTAGCTAAGGAATTTTAATATTTTAAAGTTTTATCATTTATATAGGTTTTTATAATTACAGATTAACTTATATACAGCATATCTACTGAATGCTACAATCATAAACATTTTAATGTTTATTTGCTTTCATCTCAACTACAAGCAACATATTATAGTCACTGTATCTGTTAAAATATAATCTGTGTGAAATATGTTGTTGACTCTGACTCTCTCACATCTACATGTTCATACACACACACACACGGGATGGGATCCTCTGATTCAGCAAATCAAAGGCCTCTCCTCCTGTCCATATTATCGATGCTGCTGAAGGGCCGTAGAGGATGCCGGGGCACAAGGCAGGGTGG
>OMLM01003984.1:80273-90312 GCA_900302695.1 Helostoma temminkii | reverse complement strand
GGGGTGGGAAGAGCTGGCGGATCTGCGGGGGGCAGGGCAGGCAGGGCTGGAGCTGCAGATTATTCTGGAAATTGCCAGCTGCAGTGTCTGCAATCAGGATCAAACCGGTTCCGGGTGGGGGGAGGAGGAAGTCACTGTCGATTTTTGTCAAGCCAGCCTGTGCCTGTGTGTCTCCCGGCTGAATGGGATGACATTCGCGAGGGCGACGGTAGAAATGTCCCACCATCTCATCCTCTCCTCAATAATTCATCCGCCTGCCTAGGCTCTCGGAAGGTCTGTGGCTGTGGCCGCGCTGCTTGCCTTTTAATGGAGCCAGTGATTACCAACACTGACATCTTAACATTTAAATAATACACAGACACCGGACTGGAACACAATCAATAGCACATAGAAAGAGTGTAATGAAGAGAACAGCACATCCAGCAGCCATCTTGCCTACTAGAGAATATACAGAGCAAGTAAGTGCACATACACATTCAGCACTCCTTGTTCCGTACACCACCTCCTACACACTATTCCCAATGATTTTATGGGCTCTTCTTTTTCCTCTTCCTCTCTCTTCCTTCCCTCTTGTCTTCTTCCTCCTTCCTTTCTTATTTCTTCCTCTCCCTCTATCTCTGCTTCCCCTTCAGGGACAGACCCTGATTAAAAGAGCCTGTTAATGACAGAGACCCCAACCCTGCAACTTGCACTCTAATCCTAATCTGTATGCATCTGCAGCAGCGCATATTTATTCCCTTGCTGAATTCTCTGACACCGGAATGGAAACACAGAGGCAGCCATTTTGGAACAGCTACGTAGATCTTTGTGTAATGGAGGAGCTCTGGCCACGACACCAACGGGGACAAAATCACTGTAACAAATCCACTTGTGCTTGACTGTGGTTGTGTTATGCTCTCCTCATCCCTCTTGGTCTATAGG
The DNA here is from genome assembly GCA_900302695.1 of Helostoma temminkii. Classification (NCBI taxonomy): domain Eukaryota; kingdom Metazoa; phylum Chordata; class Actinopteri; order Anabantiformes; family Helostomatidae; genus Helostoma; species Helostoma temminkii. The sequence continues at coordinate 89,391 of OMLM01003984.1, read as the reverse complement.
TGCCAAATTTGTTGCTACATTAATAAGAACATGCATAGTGTCGCAAGGCGCATGATGTGGCCCTGCAGCTTTTTAAGCACAATGCTCAACTAAAGCTGCCATTTAATATTTGTCTATTTTAAATAACTCACAGGACAAGCTTATAAGCACAGAAGAGAGCTAACAGTAGGCATAGGTGAGCAGTTTATTTTAGCAGCAAGGGAGGCGTATGTCTGCATTTCTCCAGTGATGCGGGGGTGATTTCTTGCGGCAGGCCTGTGAGTGCCCCGAGGCAAGAGGGATAAGGGCCATAGATGAGAGGGGAAGGGAGAGAATCAGGCCTGGAGAGACTTTACAACATGAGTGCACTGGAGCCATTAAAATATAACATGAGATGAGTGTATCTGTGTATATTTAGCTGCAGAGAAAGAGACTGCTACACTGTGCTGTGTGCTGCACTGGTCGTTTGTATCTTTTGGTCACTGCAGGAGTTCAAAATCAAAGCAGGAAAACTGTGAAAGATGAAAAACTGTGAAGAAGCAAACTGAGGTGTTTATCCGTTGTTGCTGCTGGTGTGTAAAAGAAGAACATGGCATCTGTGTGGCAACCACTTGCAGTGTAATAAGAAACAATAGATCTACAATGAACAAGGAGATTGGTTCAGTGCTTGGAATTATGGATGCTGAAAAAATCTTCAGTGTGGGAAAGAAGAGCGAGGATTATGAATTTCAGCAAATAAGACGTTTCTCCATCCCTGCCTCCCTTTTCAGTCAGTAATTTTCTCTCTCCCTTTTGTTTCTATTTTGGTTCTTTTACCAAAATAGAAACAATATAGTGGGTTTGACATTTTTTTTATTGACATTTGCCCAAAGCCTTCCACTCCTCCCCTCCTTTATTGTCTAAACTGTCTGAACAGCTCTTTCTTTCTGAAACATTATCATAGTAGAGGTGCCGTTTATTCAAACCTCTTGATACTCATTAAAAAAATTACAAATCTGTTCTTGAAAATGGAGAATGTCACATGGTGAGGCTGCTTTCATTCCCTCTTGTGTCATCGGCCTTAAATGAGTGACTTTTCAATCAGATCAAATTGTTAGACGGTAATTAGATTTTTTTTTTCCTTCAATTGCTAAAGATCCGTTCAATATAACATCGTTGTAACTAAATAAAATGAGGAAATGGGAAATTTGTTCTCATCTACAGGAGTTACATTATATGAGAAGATCACTAAAACCCATATCTGTCTATTACTATAGCTAATGATTAGTTTCTGCAACAATGTAGACTGGAAACGGAGGTCAATGACACCTCTAAAGCTCACCACTTAACATATACTGTATGCTGTTTGTGTAAAAACAAAGTCTAACAAGTATAACATAATAATCTGCCTTAAAAGAGCAACCATTTATGCAGTTTTGTACAGTTTGCGTAGCAACAAACTAAAGAGATGTGTTTATCATTTGAACCTGATAGGAGCTGATGAGCCTTTGTACAAAGCCATGGTAGCTGTTTCTTATTGTTTTTAGTCTTCATGTTAGTGTCAGCTAAGTTACCAGATAGGTATGAGTGCGGTAGCAATCTTCACAAAATGTGGAAGAAGTAGTAGTAGTGAAGTGGTAATTCTCTCTATCACTGGAATGCATTGAATTTTATTGATATTTAATTGGAACAGAAATCAACACACAGTTTACAGCACAATCCTGCTAGTTTCCAGGATAAGGACGTCCGTCTGCATCTCAGCCCCCAGTGGCAAGCAAAAATGCATGAGGACAGGGTTAATGAATGTCACAGAGCAGTGACAAAGTATGTTGTAAAATCCCCACAACACAGTAGTATGTCTATGGTTAAGGTTTAATTAATGTAGTTTCTGTTGGTGTCAGTGTCATGCTTGTCTGGTAATTGGTCCCTACATCCCAATTAAAACTAACAGTTGTACAAATAATGTGATTAGAAGAAGGTAGATTTTCAAATATCAACTTGTATTTGCTGTTACATGAAACAGTAGAAATTAGTTTAGTTACTGTGCTGAGTGAAAAAAATAGACAATTTTATCACATTTTACCTGTAACAAACAAACTACTTGAATAGGTTTATTAAGATAATTGAACTGGATTTCTTGTCCATTTTAAATTGAGGAGTGTGATAATGTAGAAGGCCAAGGGTCAGCAATAGCGTGGGTCAAGTTTATTGATATTTCCCAGAAAAATAAATACAACCAAGAGATGTAACCAGGCTCCTGCAGATCACAATTTAGAAGTCTGTGTAGCCCATGTGGCTTCAGACAGTCAGTGAAACGATTTAGTGATCTGAACTCTGGGGTGCCAGAAAGAAAGTGCCAGTCATAAAAAAATTAAAGAGCAGAGCTTCTTTAATCCATGCCCTTGGCAACCTCTATACAACAGTGTTCAGAGAATCTAGCAGATAGGTTCAAGCAATATAAACTATAAAACATGGTGATGTTTCATCCAAGGCAAGTTTGGATATTTCTCAAAAAGTTGGCAAATAGACTCAAAAGGTGAAAAAAGGTTTAGCCATGAACCGCAGGTTAATATCACGTGTGTGGAGCACAGCTTGCCCTACGCTAGCAGGAAGACTTCTTACTACATTATTCTGCTCACTAAAGTGAAGCTAATGGTTGTTCTTGCAAATTCTCTCTTCTCATCACTGAAATGACACTACTATTAGCACTGTGTTTCCACAGATAATACAAGGCAGTTTGGTGCACACTGGAACCTCAATTGTTATACAAAAGCTCAAGTGGATCTCCAGTCCTGCACTTAACAGCAGCAGTGGAAACATCAAACACTGAACTTGATAATTTGATGTTTAAATTGCATGAACTTCTAGGAGGCAACATACGACAAGCCCTCATCTCGGCCTCTTCACGTGTAATTTAAATCAGTGGTCGCCATTTTCTAGCTCTCAATTTGCAATCAAGACTGAGGGTTGTGAAATATTTTCAGCTCAAACCTGTCCATTTGGATATGAATAATACACAAAGTAGAGTGCATTATGTTAATAGCCTTTAATTACACAAGATATCTGCATATCTATCTCCTTTACTTCTTGAATGCTGTGTAGAGGAGTGTTAGACCTCTGACGACACCCTGCACATGAGAGCAGCGTGAATGCTGGCTCGTCATTTCTCTTCTGCCTCTTATAGCTGCTTGTTTAGTACCAACTTTCAGAGCTGGCTTCAGTCAATATCAATTAATTATCACGAGTACTCGAAAATGATAAATCCTTTTAATCTATCTCTTCACAAATCAATGGCTTCACTGTAACCGTGCTAACATTTCCCTCATCTTCCGGTTCAATCAATTGAGAAGTCACAGTGGACGATTTACATTGAAGATGTATGATGAAGGAGAATCAATATTATTAGCAGTGTGAGTGAAGGGGAGTGTGATATCTGTGACAACAAATTAGAGCAAAAGTCTGTACCATCAACAACTCTCACATTATAAGACAGTAGATGAAGTCCTTGTGTGTTTTCTGTACAGCCAAATGTCACAGCTACAGCTTTTTTCAGGTGGAGCATCTGACAGGATGTTAAGTCAGAGGTTAATCTTTACACACCAGCCATGTTTTCCTGTCAGTGAGCGGTTGTAGCTCATCTTGAATGAGTCCACACACCACAAACCCAATGACCTGCTGCGGATGGTGTCTAACCCCTGAGGTCAGGGTGTAGAGGGTGAGTGTGACAAGCGACGCCTCTCCTTGACGCTATACTGCTGACCTTTGACATTAGTTTGAAAGCGTGGCTTTTAGAGTAGGTGCATAAATCTTTAGTAGAGATGCTAACGTTCACTCGAACATACAGTATAATCTTTGTTTCTTGATTTGAAGGAAAGACATATTGTCCAAGTTGTTTTGTTTGTTTGTTTGTTTTGTGTTTATTTTTTTGGCATTTCAAACATGTCTCCCAAACTGTACCTAGAGTATCAAAAGGTATTATATCTCACATTATTAGATTGTTAATACTACTGTACATATGAATTTATGAATAATAATCTTTTGTTTGTTTGTTTTGTATCTGTGATTGTGACAGAGTTAATATCATCCAGTGGGTCACAAAATAAATGATAAGTGTAGGAAGAGAAAAAAAAGACTTGTTTATGTTTTGCCTTATTTTCATATCTTTAAAATCTAATCTTTTTGGGGAATATACTTTGTGAATATTATACTGTATATTTTATTTTTATTTTTCCTGCTTAGGCCAGTAAACCAACTGTAAGGTTTTAAGAGGAAATGTTTCTTTTGAACTATTGACTACTCTATACTAAACTAGCTGTGTGCAATTTTTTATTTATTTCTTTATGCAATAAGCCAGTAATTTTAAAACATAGTCCTGGATAGAGGATTTGAACGTACTTGACACTGCACATTACACATTGATGTGCATCAATTTGTTTCCATACGTTTATGGGAAGAAACAAGAGTAAAAAAATGTCCATTTTGTCACAGATACATTTAATAAAATTCATTTGATGTTAACTTATTTTTTGCTGTACAATATTAAAAGTCTTCACGCTGCAATGATTTAGAAAATAGATTTTGAAGATGTGTGTATATGTAGCAATGGGTGAGTGTATTATATTGTAGGACCATTAGAGTAAGAGGGAGAGCTCCGTCCTAATATATTCTAATAAATGTTATTATGCTTGTAAAGGCTAAATGTTTTTTGTTTTTTGTTTTTTTTTTTTGCCTTAGTTTTTTGCTTTAATGTCAAGAGCACACTTGTTTTTACATTTTCATTGACAGAACATGTTAAGGTCTCATATTATGCATATTTATATAATTTTGACAGAGGAGATTTTTCACAGTTGTCTAATTACCATATACATGTTTCTATGGAAACCTACAAATCCAGGTTTGATTCATTACATTTTACCTCCCAGACATTTTTAATTGTTGTGATGCGAGATAAGAAATAGCTTTTGGCATTTTCAAAACTACCCCACAGTTGGCTTTCAACAGCTGCCTTGGAGTTTCACTTTGTGTTGGCCACGGCCTTGTTCTCTACGCGCTGTAACACCCACACACCTGTCGACGAAGCAGTTAGTTGTTGTTCCAGCATCAGAAAAGGTGTAAACTTTACTTGTTGTAATGTAAATTTGTGATGAAACCTTCATATCAAAGCAGTGTGATTCAGTCAAAACACCAGTAATGTGATAACAGGCAAAGACATAATACTGTATGTTTACAATTGAACAAATTCAGTAAAATATGCATTATAAGCACTGTATATAATTTAATATACTTTTTTTAAGTTATGATGCAAGTGTAGCCTTGCCAATTAAGTCACCAGGCCTTAATATCTTGTGAACTGATTAAAGTGTAAAAGAATGAACTGTTTCCATGTACAAGAGTTTTTATTGAAATTGGAAAAAGTCATTTAAATTGTCAAATTGAAAATATATCTCTTATTCTACATAATAATTGCTTGTGTTCTTCAACTTTCTGCAAAAGTAATCACACCATGTGACTCCCTAGTGCTTTCCATTACAGCACTACACTAATTCTTCTGCCTGTAAGTCCACAGAGGAGGTAGCTTCACACATCTAAGACAACAGATCTCATTCAGTCATGGTAGTTGGAGTTTGGGCCTGGTCATGTCACTCGCTGTTACAGAGATATTGATCGGTTAATTACACAATATGGTTCAAATTTCCCATGACAGAAAGATGACACTGTAAAAATAAGAATGAAATAATAAAGGAGTGGGCAATAAAACAGACAGCAGAAGAAAGTTAGAAAGTGGAGACCATGTACAGTACAAAATGTCAATATATCACATATAACATATATAATAATATTAGTGAAATACTCATAATCACGTGTACAGATATTTTGACTGCTTTATTTTAAATAGATATATTTCTATTTTCTTCTCCGCCACAGACAGAAATCATGCACCTATTATTCTATGTTAATGTCACTTCTGCATTTACTTTGCAGATTAATTTTTACAAAGAAAACATATTGTCATCTAATCGACTCTAAATATGATTTGGAGTGCACCAAACTGGCTTGAGTGCAGTAATTTAAAATAGCAAACAGTACACATACTAGATAAAATCAACTGCACCATTGCCATAGAAATGCACTGTCAATGGTAGTGATCCAATAATATAATATGTAACAACTCAGTTTTGCTAAAATGCTACGACTGATACCTTTTGGTTTTGAACTAGCAATCAAAAATTGAAGTGCTATTCCAATTTACCAACCTTTCGTTTTTTGTGTGTGTGATGGAGTCACTGTAGGCCATAAAAGAACATGTTCCTAAATTTTTACTGCTGGTGAAAGGTTTTCAGGCATCACAAATTTGTGGTTACTCTTCATGGTGTGCTACCTGTGAAGTAAAGGTGACAGAGTATGAAGAGAATGGTGAAATCATAGCCCTGGTATTTATGTGCTCTGTCTCTCTGTCTCCCTCAGCTGTGCTATTTTCTGCTCTCCCTCTGCAGCACGGCCCTCACTCAGGCAGGCTCCTACCTCTAATTCTGCACCACTCGCTGATGTCCTTCATTTGACCTTGGCACACCATGGTGCCCTCTGTCACCATGCTGCAAGCCTCACTGTGCCCCCTGTGGCACATCAACACATCATTACAGACACACACTCAAATACACACATTGCCATAATCAATAGTGCATCGGGCTCTGGGTCAACAGAGGGAATTAACTGAGCGTGCCCAATCACATAGAGGGGACCTCTGGGAAAAATCATTGGGTTTGCAGCATTACGACTGGTCACACATGTAGGGAGGCGCGTAAGTCTATGTGTGCTTATATCTGCTTGTGTTTTGGTAATGAGCAGGGTGCAAAAGCTAAATGCAATATTTCAATGATGATCTGTTGCTGCACTGGGTTGTGTTTGTGTATGTGGGTTGTCTGATCAAATGTATATTTTGCGCAGTGTGTTAGCACTATGTAGGCTCCTAATCCTCCTCTATAGAGGTTACACTTGTATCATCTTGTCCTCCCCCTCCACCTCGCTTTGCCTTTCTGCTGAACAGGGGCACTTAACACCCATGTGTGTGTTTCTACCTACTTTAACTACAAAAAAACACTTTTTTCTTGCTGTGACTCAAAACCTTTGGAAAACGCCTGCTATTAGAATCTCAAACTTATTTCTGTCCTTTCAAGAATTAACTCATACTTGTATATTGCCTGTATTTGTAAATGTAATTGGCAAAGTCATTAATTTTCAAACTACCTGTGCATTAAATTGTGCATGTAAAGGTGCCCTTATCTGTTGTAATGCTTGTTTGATTGCAAAAATACCCATAAATCTCATGTGCATGGATGCTGCACATTATGAAGGGCATCAAAACTCCTCAGATTAATATGAGTACACAAGTCTACATTCTTACAGTACTCATTCTAGACCTGCATACTTATAAAAGGCTAACCGGCTAGATAGAAAAGAGTGCGTGGCTTTCTGCTTTATCTCTACTGCTCCATTCCACTCATCGGTCCCCAGGGCCAGAGTCAGAGCGGTGGGATCAAAAGTAAAATCAGAGCAGAGAGCTGTATCCAATCATGTCAGTCGGAGAGGTCTCTCCCTTTACTGTAGTCTGGCAACGTCCAGGGCTGAGGGCACTGATCTCTATCAACGAGGATAAATTCAGTCAAGCCTCTAAAATGTGTGGCGGTGGACCTCAAGTGATTTAAATCATTAAAATGAGGCAGCTGCATCATGCAGCCAGAGCACGCAGTGGGGGCATCCAGCAGCCTGGTACAGAGAGAAGAGTGCCATCATCTGGCCCGTGCTGATACATCCATCCCACTGCAGAGAACATGTGTGTGAACAGATGCAATAGCAGATATGTGTAGGGTATTTCAGTGTGAATGGCTGTAAAACAGTGAGGCTAGTGTGACATTGTAGACAAATAGGCCTATCTTAAATGTACAGTCTGCATCTTCATTTTAAAGTACCCAGATGTCCGCATGTGTAATAGTGCTGCACAATGAATAATATATGCCTGTCATCAAAGCTTTTGCTGACCATACCAGGTAATCTGTGTAATAACATGATTATCTGTGCAGATTAAGTATGGACTTGGTGTTCAGGAGAAAAGCCTGACAGCATCTCAAGGAGCTTTTACTAGAGATGGACAACAATTACGCATCAACAATTCTATTTTGCAAATAATAGAGTTACGCCCCCTGCAATCATAATATGGATCTGAGAGGGAGAGTGCTTGGGTATCTTGTACAACTACTGTCGCATGCATATGTTTGTATTTATTCTGCCCAGTCTGAAATGGTTGAGAGCTGTTGCGTTACCTTTCAGCATTCAATTAGAGAAGGAAACTCCTGCAAGTAACTAATGCATGTGGTCTTTAAAGAAAAAAGGTGCTTTTTTACTTTTGGGAAGTGAAATAAACTTGTTTGCATTAGGGAATTATGCCGCTTTATCAAGCTTTTGCTTGTGGTTGACACATTTCACAATCATAAGACTCTGGAATTCAGATTTCACTTCATATACATACATATTTTGTTTATCTCACACACACAAAATCCTTGCAACATACTGTAAGCAAAGCGCAATGTTCTAATGCAGAAAACATTTTAAAAAAACTTTTTTGGAATTACATTCTTTGGTTTCTTGAAATCTCTGCCAAACTTGATTAAAGCAAACTGGTGGAGCTGCCTGAAAAACATACCAGACAACAAAAACACACATGAGCATCTCAGTCAATCAGTAATCACACTCATCCCAAGCCTAAACACACCTATTAGACACGCCAAGCGGTGTCAGTGTAAACAATGCAGAACAATACACTCTGCATTTCTAGCTGCAGTGGCTTCTCTGATTGGCTGAATCAATCGTCTGAGGCATTTGATGTTATAGGAGGAGAGGCAAGGCATATTGATTGGAGGATAATCAGAGTCAAGCTGGCATGGTCCTCTTCAATAATTCAAAGGAAGGATTTGGGGTGAGATTCCCTTAGATCGGAGGTGTGATGTACATTTCATAGCCTGAGGAGAGGGAGGGGAGTGTGTGTGTTGATCTGTGTGTGAGCGTGGGATGGGGGATGTGAGGTGGGGTTGGCAGTCATGTGGGTTTTAGCACGGGGTATCTTTTGAACCAATTGCACCATAAGTAGCAGCAAACTACCACAACT
>OMLM01003984.1:64584-79954 GCA_900302695.1 Helostoma temminkii | reverse complement strand
CCTTACTCTGCAATCCAGCCATTGATTTTCCTCTAACACCATTGGTTCTGTGTATGTGACTAAAGCAGTTTTACCAACCGTGACACTGCTGTGAAAAACACAAAGAGCATAAACATTTCACATTTTTTCTTCTATCTTCAGTGTATTCATTAAATTGCCTGCCTTTTGAACCTGAATGAAATTATTGTTGAACCTGTTCGCACATTAGTTCATTTCAGATCAGAGAGCAAGCCAAGTAGAATAAACTTTGATTACTTAAATGAATTTCTGTGTTTGCGACACACTAGTAAATCATTTTTTTGAAGAAATGCGCATTTCAAAGAATTGTGAATCTGTGTAAAAATCAGACATCAGTGCATGTAATATATTTAAAAAGTGTTACCTGGCTGCTCTCTTCCCAGTTTACACTATAGGTGTATTTCACCACACTATAGTTGCATGAATTTTAATTATTAGTTTGTAATGAAGACAAACACTCAGCCCAAATCCTAAAGGGAAACACAAATAAATACAAGCAAAATTCAGGATGCATTAAAAAGAGTGCAAATACATAAGAAAGCCAATTTAAACTTTTAAACCAGTATGTTTATAGCAAAATGCTTAAATCTGTATTGTGAAATCATGAGAATGGAATAAATATGGTACCTATTATGTTGTCCTCCTTTATTTTATAGGGTTTTGAAACAAAGGTAGCAAACACATTAAAATTAAATAGCCATAACATTTTTTTCATTTGTTTTATAATATAGACAGTAATGAATGATTGATTTGGCTTTAACCCTTTTTTCTGAAATTGTTTCTCCTATAATAAATGGAGCAAGCTATTTAGTTAATTTCATTCATATCTGGTAAAAGAAAATATGCCTAATATGTAGCATTTTCTTTACATTATAAACAAGGTAAATGGCAAATGTGTGAATATGATTGTAATAAAACCATGCAAATGCTTTTACATTGCATATTGCTACTCACAGACAGACAAAAACCATGTGAAACAAAATATACAAGAATTAGATCAAGGAGTGAATATTTACTTATCAACACTGTGTGAATTTTTGCCATAAGAGTATTCCTTGAGTAGTGTGGAAAATCCCAGCCAGCTGATCCTTTTAAAAAAACAGACATAATTTATAAAACAAAAAATTAGGGCAGGTTGATAGCACCCGTGTATAATGTTGTGAAGAGCCTTCTGCTAAGATTCTTGCAACATTGAGCATCTTAATGGTAAAAATACCACAATTTCATCCTGCTGCTTGAAAATACTGTTTAACAACCAAGATTGAAGTGCTTTTTGTGGCAAGGGCCTGCAGAGGCTTATGTGGCTGCATACTTTATACAACCATGACCTGCACTGTGGTTCTATGTGGCGCTAGTCATACGTGTCTGGAATTAGACTGCAGCACTCATGCTGCAGCCTAGTAAAAGGTCACACAGGGGGCTTTCTCCAAAACATGTGGTTTTCACCTGACACTAATCGTCTAATCACACAATTACTATGGCAACACTTGTTTGTTTGTTTGCTGTAAAGATGCATTAGTGTGTTTTTTATCCTGCTGACCAGTGCAGATGTGTTAGAGGGGTGTCTGGGGAGGGACACTGCGGTTAGAGGGGATGCTGACTACAGATGTGGGATCTAGATAGAGGAGCTGCCAACATCACCATCTTAAACGTCCTCATTATCATCATGGTCATGTTTCTCTCTCTCTGTCTCTGTCTTCCTTGCTCTCTCAAAATAAAACGGGTGAATTGCTGCATCAGGTCATCTGTCAGTGTCTCTATCCTGCACCACATCCTATACACTAAGGATACTCCCTTAAGTGTATTGAGCTGTTGAGCTTATGCACTAATATGTTTACATCTAGCCCTTGCTGTTCAGCGCTCCTCTTTACTGTAAGTACTAGCATGCAGTCATAAATGTTGTCAAAATTGTCTTTAGTCTGACAACTTTGCCTCTTTTTTTTCATCAATCTCAATCCTGGAGTCTTGTGATAGCTTGCTCTTCTATTGTCACCTTTGTCTTCTTCAGCCTCTGACACCAGCCCGAGTCCACTTGCTATATGAGAAGAAGTGATCATGCAGACAAATGTCCTCTCCTGTGCTCCCTGTCACCTTATACCTAGAATCACATCTCCATACACACTCTAATTATTCCATTTGAAGAGAAACCTCCACTGTTGCTGATGCTGCTCTGGTTCCAGAGCAGTCTCTAGCTATTGCAGGTAGATTCAGGTCTTCTCTTCCAGTCATCATTACTGCAGGAGCTACCTTGCTAATTATAGCCCCATGCTCCTGTCATAGACTGACCTGGGTACCAGATGTCATGACAAACATATATGTAAAATATCTATTAGTAGTCAGAGCTCACTTTTTTTTGTAAGAGGTGTTACCAATATTTCTTTTTGCATTTCTTTATACCAGCCTACACAGTGCAAAGATTATGTTTAATATAGCTTGACCTTGATCAGAACACTGTAGGTGAGCTAGCTCAGCACACTCAATGTACTGTGTGTGTGCCTGTTTGATTGTGTGCATGTGTCCATCCTCTCTGACCCAGAATGTCCTCTTTCCATCATTTCCACTTTTTTTCTCCCATCATCATAATGGTTCTCTGTACCACCTGTCTGGGTTTATGCAGTGCCATTCACAAACACCATCTAGTCCTCCTCCTCATCCTTCCCCTCACTCACACTCCTGTCCTCTCATTCTTTTTAAGTCCTTGATTCACGTATATTCTGCTGAAGAGCTCCTATATGTCAGCCAACCAGCCAAAGAGACAAAGGCAGGCCTGAGTTAATTACCTATCATTTAGAGCAGATGGCTGCAGATGATATGTAAATGGATGTGTGTGTATGTGAATGCATGTGCAAAATGTGTGTTTTTCCTGTGCAGTTGCGTTTATGTGTGAATATGGCTGCGTGTGTGTATGTTTGCATATTTTGAACACATCCATCTATCTCTCATGTTTGTTTATTCATACCATATATTCACACTCACACACAAGGAGGCATAAAGATTTCTGCAAAGGTGTTTGCAATTTAAATGGTGATATGGATAGTCTAATGGCACCCATATAAAGTGTTAATGGCTGAGACCATAATTATGGGTCTCTGCTTTTCTGCAATTACTTGCAGCCTCCTTTAGGCAGCCTGCATATTATTTGAATGTATTTGAAACAATCTGTTTCTTCATCTTATAATTAAACTACTCTGATGTACAGTTGCTTTTAATTATATGAGTGTTTTGTATTTTACATACAACAGGTGAAAGATAAGGCTCACCAAGTGTGTGCTCTAAATTCTTTCACTCTGAGCCAACCGAGCAGAGGGTTGAATATAGACCATAGTAAGTCAGTTGAGACTTTTTTAGTCTGTTTTTCTCTGATGGCTTCTCAAGAGTATGCCCTCAAAGTCTAAAGAGGTATTTTTTGAGAAGCAAGCTCACAAAACGCCAACATAAGCTAGTGTGTTTTGTGTCTTAGCATGAAGCAGGAGGCATGGTAAATCAATGATAAATGTGCAATGAATCACAGATATATGTTACAGTGCACCCCGTGACACAGGAAGAAATGTAACCACAGAGGGAGTGCATGAGAGGAAGGAGGGTGAGTGTGGAGGTGGTGGGTGAGCAGCAGATCAATAGTACTGCTAGAAAGACCTGTCCGTTTTTTGACTTCGCACTGTAAATTAAGCCTTCTCTCTGCCAACATTTTCTCAGCATTGAGTGTGTGAATTACAGTGTATATGCAAGCCATATACCATTTTGTGCATTGTACTGTAGCTGCTGTAATGTGTGTGAAATAATATGTGTATGTTTATTCTCCACCAACACACCCAGCAGGAGTCTGCGAATGCAGTCAGCATGTGTGACAGTAAATTTGCAATACCACAGATGGAGACCCACTAATTTACTCATTATGGTGCTTTAATAAGGCAGAATGCTGCAATGATCAGATGTAACTAATACACAGCTTCGCCATTCAGTGTGTCTCAGTTTATCATTCAATTTGAGCTTGATTTCTATTCACATCACTCTACTCTCTGCTACATATTTTATTAAGTCCTAAATGGCAAAAATGTAATATTATTTACACAGATGCATTTTTTATGCTCAGGCATGACACAATCAGTGGAGAAGCAGCAAATGGAGCCAATTTATATTATGGTTAGCCTCCTGTTGGCTCCCTGGTGAGCAAACCCTTTCACAGCTCTAAGAAGTTAACACTGCTTCAGGCCTTTTATTGCCTTGATTCATCATATGTGTATAGAGTCACTTGCTATTTTAGTAAGACTTCAGTTAGTGAATCATGTTTCAATATGTTATCTTATTAAATAAGATTATGTTAAAATTTTGCAAAATGTTACATTAGGAATAGTGCACATATTTAGATAAGACTGTAAAATGTCAATATTCTGAAAAGCCTTTAATTAGACATATACTGAAGTATTAAATTTGCATTGTCTCTGCTCAGGAATCAAACCTCTGTGTGTATGGTAGAAAATGGAAGCAACCATCTCTGAGCTTTATGTTAAAACAGTGAGGCCCTCTACTGGCATCAATGGTCTCTGCACCAGCAACATGGTAAAAAAAATGTAGCAGGGTGTCTTCTGTTCTTCTTCAGATGATTTTAGTTGGGGTTCCATGTTTTAGACATTGTTTTAGTCTTTAATAGCTCAGAGGTCAGGGTGACGAAAACACCAGTGTAATTTCAATTTCATATTTTGGAGACATTTTCACTGTCAAACAAACACACAGTGTCTGTAACATTATGCTACATGCGTCCAGGTACACTAGTCATGCAGTGGCAAGCTCAGATCCCAGGGAATCAAAGGTGTGGGTGATGCCTCTAGAATCTGTATTAATATGTATGAGAGCAGGAGTTCCTATGATGTAATTGCAGCAGTGGAGAAGGACAGTGCCTTTACCCAAACGAAGCACAATATCAAAGCACACATGTAGGCACACCGCTTAGGTTTGGTAATATCCACACGTTTTGAAGATGGAGGATACCTGTGCTAAAAGAAGTGTGTAAATAGATTAACATTTGTTTTTAATAATGTTACCACCAGGATTTTCACGCTCTCAGGGGTCCGATTCTCACATTACAATGTTATTCTCATGTCCTTGAACACACATCACAGTGAACCTTTCACGGGCACCAAGGCTGTTTACAAGCCTCCCACCTACCTATGTGGACTTATTCTCAAGGTTCTGCTGGTGCTTAATTTAAGGGAACTGCCATTTTATTCATACTCCAGCTCAGCTGATCTGGCCCCAGGAATTCTACTGTGTATCAGAATAAAGCATCCAGTTTGTTAAATGAGAGAAAACTCCTTTTCTTGAATATACAGTAGATCTCTTGCTATAATATAAACACTATAATTTGTATAGAATATGAAATTCAGCACGTTTGCCTGCATAGTGAGTGATTCATCCGTCGGTAAATTGACGAATGTTTCGTTATTCTCTCTGTATTGTTTCCTTGTTGTTTTGGGTCTTGTGAATCCCTCACTGCCGCAGCTGATTGATAGAACCAGGACAGAGAACAACTCCTATCACAGCTGTGACTGCTATCAGACCCAGTTCTGTCACCACATATGACTTTGCTTTAAAAGTAACAATACATATTACAGTATTTACCATGGAATGAGTGTTGTCCTTGAGGTATTTAGTCTCAAAAAGACATTGAGTTGTCAGTCAGTCAAATAATCCCAAAAGGCCAAATCTTGATTTCTGTGACCACCAACAATTCAAGATACTTAACTCACACAGCTGCATCTCTGGATTCAAAATATCTTTGGTTAAGACATTTTTTTTAGGTTTCCTTTTATATAATTGTGTGCCAAATCACTTTTGAATAACAGTGAGGAAGCAGAACTAAAGTTACAGACTACAGTTATGCTAGCAACTCTGCAATGTTGTATTTAGTGTAGCAGTGCTTTAAATGAATCTTACCATCAGAATCTTGCTAACATGACATGCACACAGTGGTGTTAACATGCTCATGTTGAGAATATAAAGATTATTAAGTTCAATATGTTCACTATTCAAGTTATTATTTGCTAATTGGCATCAAAGACACTAGTTAATTTGCTAATTGACCATAAACCAAATAATTTATCAAGTACATTTTCTGATTCATCCCACACATTGTAGTCTTTACCATTTTCATGGCAGTCCATTCAATGGTTATATATATTTTACTCTTTAAATGAAAATGATAATTGACTTGGATGTGGGGTCAGAAGAAAACTCGACTAGGGACTATGAATATCTACACAAAATCCAATCCTACAGTTGTCAAGATATTTCAGTGTGGATTAAAATGGGGGATAAACCAACCAACTGCCATCTAAGATGGATTTAAGATAAGGAGTTTGTGAATTGAATAGGTTGCAAATTATGTGGGAATCCCCCTGAATGAGCAGCCTAGTTGGACACTTCCTGTACAGTAGAAACTAAGAAGATTTCCATGAGCACCCGTCAATGCTAATAACCACAGTGGTCTTACAGAGAACTCCCCCAGGGCTGTTTGACCATGCAGGCAATGGGAGGGGGTGATGTTCAGAGCGGTGGGGGTCGAGAGGACTTTAGCTGATGCCTCTCAGTCTGTCTCTACTCATTTAGCTCTTCAGAGCACGGCTGATCCATCTCTCTCATCTAGAAATAAGGTTCATCCTATCCCTGCTGTGTTGCTAGATGACTGGAGAAGGTGAGCGTGCAAGCAGACAGTGAGGTTTAAAGAAAAACTAGCTTTGCACAAGCTTTGCTAGGGGACCTCAGGCCTTCTGGGCATGCCCTATTGCTGACATCAGCAGAAGCAGTCACAACCCAGAGAATCGTGAACTACAAAGGTGGGCGAGAGGAAGACCATATGGGACAGGCAAGGAGGAAATAAGATGGAGGGGGAGGGGATAAAGATGGTGGTACAACACTTGTAATCAGATCACTGGCTACAGTGGGTTGAGTCGATGTGATCAATGGAAACTGCACATGCAGCAGAGAGCCTTTAATGGCCCTTAATCTCCATCAGACCTGAACAGGAGGGTAGAAGAGGAAGTCACAGGAGCAAAGGCACCCTGCATCACATTACACACTCAACCTATACATAATGGTTGCACACATATACACACACATATACAGCTAAAAAATAGAGTCCCAACTGGTGACTCCCAGGACTCTAGGCCTCAGCAGCATGTCATATTTCATTCCTGGCACCTTTTCATTTCATTTTAAATGCATTACATTTCAGACTATTCCAGTCTGAGCTACCCCCTGTGATGCAAAACCTTGGTTTGAACACATTGTCCCAGCACAGGACACATTCCAACCTTTGAATTCGATAAGCAGCCTGGTCACAGCTAGTGTGCCTTCAGTCATCATCTCTCTGGTATAAAAGGTTGCAGTCCCGTTATGAAGTATATATGTGATACCAGAGCTCTAGGTGCAGTGTTTTCTCTCATTCCTTCAGTTTTTATGTTTTACTCATTTGCTGTATAGATTAAAGATTCATATTTATGAGGCCTGGTGCTGGGTGTAGCCAAGTGTCTTAAAAAGGCAGTGTAGCATAATAAACATACAGATAGACATAAGCGAACAAACTGCAGCAGCCCTCTTGGGCTCCTTGTACTGTACCTCACTCTGATGCCTTTAGTTAGTTCTTCTCTCTCTCCTTTTGCACTTTCTTCTATTTCACTGCTCTCCCTTATCCAAGAATTAAAGAGGTGACTGACAGTAACCTAAAACCTTGGAGCAGAAGCAGGATGGTGTATGTAAAATGAATAATAATGACCCGAATACGCTCAGATGATCTTAGATTAGAGACATTTGGATTCTGCACTAAGTATGGCTTCTTTTGTTTGCCCTATCTAGTGTCTCTACTCTGTATTTCTTCTCTATTGGCCACATGCACTCACACTCCAGTGGATTATAAAGCATCCAATATTTCATGTTTTATCTTGTACATTTTAGATCTCTGAACAACAGCGGAAGATGTAGTTTTTAAATTGAAGTCGGACTCATAGGCACTCCTCTTTACACTGAGACCCATTAACAGCCCCATTTATATTTCTGATAAACAGGGAATATGGTTTCTTATTCAAGGAGTTGCATCATTGTTGATTTGATAGTGTTCCTTGTTGCCAGGAAACATTTGAGCAGATTAATGACCCTGGCTCTTGAATTATATATGCAGTTTTCGATGCCGCATATATACATTACATAAACATTTAATTTGTCCAACAAAAACAAAGTTGTGAGGAGTGCTCTTGCATATTGCTGACTAATACACTATATTAGTTTTCCTACAGCTAGAATAGCTTCATAAGTCAATTGTATAACTGCAGGAAAAAATTGTTCGAATGTAGATACACGTTCTAAATTTAGTACAAATTTTCTTGGTTATCACTCTTGTCACAGAAACCATTAGCCACTTGAACATTCAAGATGTCTGCCATTTTCAAGATGGCAAACTATTCTGGCAAAGCAGAATAGAATTGCAATAAGTTCACCTACTACTATACAATATGAGTCTTGCATCAGATTGTACATTTTAACCATGCAAAAGGTGAATTTCAAACATACAGACAAAATATAGCAAATATTGTGCTTGGAAGGTGAAGATACATGATGGTGTAAGTGTTCACACAATAAATTCCATTAGGTTTGAGGTGTTCTTGTATTTATAAATAAAGAAAATAATATTTTTAATATTTCCCTTCAAAAATGACAACATCATAAAATGGTTTGCTATTATTTAAGGAAGATGGGCAATGTGATATTAGAACATTTTCTTTTGGTGGAGCTTTTTTTTTTTTTTGGTGGATCACACCTGAAGTAAGTTCTAAAGATTGCCTGATACAACCAAACATTTAATCTGTGAATGGGACTGTCTTACATGATATACTAGTTTAGTATGAGTGGGTTTGAAAATGTGTGTGCAAAAGACCCTGGAGGTAAAGCCAGGTACAATTGTGGTGGACTAAACTGTCTGCCTTAGTGTGGACAGGAAAATAAACTGTGTAGAGATATTCCTGAGGGATGAGTATAGTGGAAGTGAAGAGAGTGTCTGATAGGGTAATGAGTGTGAAACTGGAAATCGTATGGGGTAAATGTCATCAGTTCATATGCCCCACAAGTAGGATCTGAGATGGAAGAGAAAAAACAGTTATGGAGTGAGTTAGAAATGGTAAAGGGCATGCCAAAGGAAGAAGGACTGGTCATCGGAGCAAATTCAATAGTACATTAATGAGAGGCAAACTTGATTCAGATAAAGAAATAGGATTAAGCTCAGTTTAACCTTTTCCTAAAGGAACATTGCACAGATTTAACACAGGAACTTTACTTGAGTAGCGTCTTGCTGGTGAAAATAAACAATATACATGAGAAAACTCCAAATATAACCCTGACGTCATCTGGGTTATCTTGGTTCATTTCTCACACGAAGTAAGTTGGAGGAGTGGGATTTGCAAGAAGTGGACATTTAGTCCAATAGATTTTGACTTTCTTTTATGTTTCTGTGAGCCCCCTGAAATAATGGAAATAACTGAAGTGCATCTTTAACTTAAAATCAGGTCGCCATCTGCCCTCACCTGCATTAACAGAATTCAAAAACTATGAGAAAATATTAGATAGCAAATCACTGTTTCAAGCAGTTTTAATGTAAGTCAGTGTTGTTACTTTAGTAAGCACTTCTTGCAATCTAAACCATTTTGCTTCCCTGAACCTAAACTAGTTTTTGTGCATTGACCTAATAAAATAACTAGATTTTATGTGTAACATAGTACTCTCTACCTTTATTATGGTAACCATGATGACCGGTGCATGATAACTGCCTACTGAGCTGACCAGGAGGTGGAGTAGGGCCCCGGTAACCTACATCTATCTCACACCGGTAACAGTCATTTAATGGAGTGAAAACATTTGAACAGGGTGTTATACCATTGTGCTCAGCAAAATGCTCAGCCTCTACTTTCTTTTCACAGCTAATGATATAACCATGGCAACAGACACCTTGGTAAAGGGCAGGAAGAAAACTTTGACTTTTTCCAAATGAAAAATAAAACTGCTGGTTATTTTACTTGACTTATCTAGTAACACCTTGGAACTTGGATTCAGCTGACAGTCACTGTCAATGTTTATGTTTTCAGATTTGTGTTATTTTGCTCACCTTTCACTGCAGTATCAAACACTGCTAATGAAAAAGGCGGAAATATATAATCTGAATAAATTCATCTTCCTCTGATCAAATGAATGTCAGTTAAGACAGCCATCAATAGGACTAATGTTCTGTGAGTTAACTGAGTGGCACACCATGGCCAAGACTGTGAAAACCTTCAAAACATAGAGGAAGTGCCAACCCTGAGACTTGCCCTAACCTTGCCTTGAGCCATGTGTTGATGAGTCTTCGGTGTGACTGAAACTTCAAAGGCATTTCAGCTCACTAAGCAGAGGATGCTACTTCTCTCTTATCTTCACTCAACTGAATCTCTCCACAAGAAGGACATTCTGATGGTTTGAAAAAAAGAAAAGTTCGCTTGGCACTTTCTTGGAACAGTTTTGACCACTGTGGATTGGGTGCCTGAAAAACTGGCTGGCTAAACACATTAACCAGTTAGTTTGATCCTTAGACGTAAAAACAACATGACAAGCCATCGAAACTGAATGAGGGAAGAGAGTCGGCTTGCAGTGAATATTTCATCGTTTTCATGTTTTTCATGAAGCAGTAAAAATACTTGAAATTAACTGTTATCATGGTGCATTTTCATCGGTTAAGCAAACATGGCAAAATCAACATCACATCAGAGGTCTCTTGTTGCTCTAAATAAATCAGCGTTTTGCATATTTAATCATTTCTGCATCTCGGCACTATCACGCATAACCAGTAAATGTGAGGGCATTGTGAGGTGAATAAATTGCAGGTTCCAAACTTACAGTAGATTGTGTGTGTTGTATTTTCAGACACAGAGGAAGGAAGACTGTGGTCTTTTCAAAAGCTGCCTGCGGAAACCTGACAGATGCAAAAATTAACACACAGAGGAGTTAAGTTGCAGTCCACAGCCTCCAATGTAACAATTATAGCTCTTTCTTCCTTCTTAACAAACATAAAGGGAGAATTTTGTCACTCTGCACTCACATCCTCTTTCTCCCTCTCTTCTCCTCCTCTCACTGCACAGCTTGGCGAGCTGGCATTAATTGCTCCAAAAGCTATGAAAAAAGCCACGGAAGCATAATAAGTGCTTCTCATCCTGGTATAATTTTGTCTGTTGGAGTTGGAGGGCTTCAGAAGAAAGAGGGATTTACTGCTTACAGGAAATACTTTGTGGCTCATCGTGGGAGCTGAGGACTTGAAAAACATGATGTGATGGCACACTCTGGTGGTCAGACAGTGAAAGAAGTTATTTACACGAGGGAGAAATAAATGTACATTTACTCAAGAAAATCATGTCACTATTTTTTTTAAATCTAATATCATTGCAAAAGTGAATAAAATCATGTATGGTATTAATCATGAAAAAATGTCTATTGTAGTTTTTATTATATAGATGTAGCATATTTAGGTATTTGTCTTGAAGGTTACACACTGTAAAGAAATAATTTTGTCGGGGCAAAACACTAAGCATCTGTCATCTATTGCTATTTCAAGATTACATTTATTTCGAGGTTATTATTATCTTGCATTTCAAGATAACACAAGGTTGAAATAAACTAGAAACCCTTGTTAAGTAATGCAGGTTTCTTTGGCCCTATTCTGTAGTTCATTATGACCATGGTCAGATTATGAGAAAATAGGCACTTAAAGTTCAAAGGCCTCGCACCAAAACAAATGACACTGTCATATTGTTAGAGGTATGTTTTGCATCTTTTTGGTCATTTTTTTTTAACCCGCTATGGAAAAAGACTTGTCTCATTGTATTCATATTCAACTGTATCCCTTTTTGAACATCTTCCATCTATTTGTCTATTTCTTCTATTTTTATTTGTCTCTTTAGCATAGTTTTACATTTATATGGTAATTTTAACTGAGCTCTGTCACTTACTTCTGACATTATGGCTCAGGGGCTCCTTGATCTCTTAAACCCCTGGGCCTGTGTCCAGTAAACCCATTTGATAATCTATCTATGTTATGACACTTAAGAATTTTTATTTTCTGTTTAAAGGTCTATTAGTCATTAATGTCAATAATTTTGTTTTGGCGGTAAAGCTAACATTTGGATTATAGATTTTACCTTAAAAGCTGATAAATGCGTCATGAGTGCCTTAACAACTTCAAACATGATGTTGCCCAGAGATGTGAAATGGAATTGGTGATGTCACATACACTTGACTGCTTCTCAGTCCATTCATAATCAATTCTTGCAATAAGAAATAAGGGTTTCCCTTATACTGGCCTGCACAGTAACCATGCACAATAGGCAAATCACTCCTTGTTTTAGAGCACTCAATGTATCTATATGTAGCTGAAACTGCGATTCATCAGACTATAAACTTACTGAGACACTTAAGTTGAATTACAGAAGCTAAAGCTTATGTGCTAAATAAAGCGTATAAATTGATATTCTGATTGTAGGAGGCCTCATATGAAAATATTGTTAATGTGTAATCAGCATTTGAACAGATGTTAGTTTTCTCTAGTGATTCTCAACCTAAAAGTTAAACCCTTGCAAAGGGACACAAAATAAGGTGGTTAATGATACATAAAATACATCAAGAAGACCAAACTACAGGGTTTACTATTACAGTCACTGACTGAAGGATGGAAAGAATTGGTTTAATGTCTAACAACAGCTTTATAAGACTGTATTTCTATATTTGTAGATTGTGTTCCTCTGTTTGGTATAACATACATACATCAATGGCAAGAAAGTTGTGCCTGTACTGTAAGTATGGTTTCAGTCAGTAAATAAGTCAAATATTGTTTCTACAATTAAAATTATGTGATAATTTGAATCTGAAAAGTAACTACAGCTGTCAGACAAATGGGAGTAAAAAGAATATTAGCCCCTAAAATGTAGCAAAGTTTAAAGTGACATATAATTAAAATACTTAAGTTCAAATACCTAAAAACTGTAATTTTGTTTTTGGCTTTGTTACCTTCCCCATTGCCTGCATGGTCGTGTTCTTGCTGTTATACTCCATAAAAAACATGTGCATTCTAATATTAGTTGCTGTACCCTGTAATTGTACTGTATTAACTAACTTACTTTAGACTGGCAAAGCAGACCTGCGTGGCTATTGTGAGAAAAATGCTGAAATGCAAAGCAGATGTGAAAACTGTGTTGCCCAGTATAGTGCACCGATTTATTTAGAGGCACATGTGGAAATGGAGAAGGAGGAACCTCCTTGTGCTGCCGAAAAAAGTTTATGTTATCACTGTTTGTGTGTTACTGAACTATGAAGCACAGAAGTAATACATTTTTAAAAAGCATAAAACTGCTAGTAAAAACACAAACAACATTTGCGCTAAACGGGTTATTTTTATTTAGCTAGTGAGTTACCTAGAGGAGAAAACTGTCACGTTCTTGCAGTTGATGTGTTGCCATTTTGGGGGAATCCCAAGTCAAGCTAAGCAGAAGGGTGATGGGGGAGAGAGAGAGAAGGGGGGGGTTCTCCCAAAAGTGCTAAGAGTTGTTGAGGACATGGTCTGACTGAGCCTGAGGTATGGTAGAGTACATCAACATCAGAGCAAAAACACCCACAGGATCCAAGTAGGCCACTGCTAGTTCTACCAAAGCAGCAGGTTTCTCCTCAGACAAATGCACTTCAGAATGACAGAACCACAAGAGAAGAAAAAAAAAACGTGCACTAGTTGGCACTCGCCAACGTCGTGCATAACTGTAAGCTTTTGGTACACAGAAATGGATGCAGAAAGGAAGGGAACAAGTAGAGAGAGGACACATCCTATGTTTGGCATGATTGTGGCTGTTATCCAATTATTTCATCCCACCCGTCAATCGTCCGCAGCCTCTGTCTGAGGAGGCTAGCACAATATCAATTTATACACATCATCTTTAATTCTCTTCAGGAGCTGCTAAAGCTCACCAATTTCCAAACATTTGAGGCATAAAAAATTACAAATAAGCCCAGTGAAATCTTCTGACTACTGTGGTCAGTCAGTTAGTTGCTCACAAACAAAATCAAAGAACACAGAGAGTTAAGGGTATTGGTAGAGGCTGCTTAGAAGGACTGAAAGTGCTTTAGAGACAGAGTTTTTGTGAGTCAGGAACACAGGGTTTGATGCACCAATCAACGGATACAGATGAATCTATTGTCATGTTCAAGTGTTCAGATACATTGTCATCTTCCGCGAAAGATTGTGAGCCTTTCCTCCTTGTGGTTAGGCAAATTTTATTTAAGGTCCTACATCATTAGTGTTGCAGTTCTAGCAGAGCGCTTGCTTGAAGGCTACTGTTTATTTCTATTACGTTCCTGGAAAGAGAAAAAAAAACAGAAAAAGATAATCAGTGGATGTATTAGGTGTCTGTTGAGTATTGAAATAAGTAAGACAGAGCAAGAGAGGATCCTGTGTAAGAAAGGAAAGGAAATTTAATTTTATTAGGCCTCAGGTATGTACACTAATCAAAATGCTTGGGGTTTTTTTACACTAAAGGCTTAAGACTACAGTCACTACACTCAGCTTTTTAAAAATTATAGTTTTCATAATAAAGACAACATGTGATTTAAAGATACCCAGGAATCTGACTTTCAGGCTCACTCTTTGTGGCATTTTTCAATTGGAACAGTGTCGTCTCTGAAGAATGTACGTTCATGTCAGGTGTCTGGAAAAAGTCATGTGAGACCCAGGCCCCCCCGGTAACTCTATACCTAGTGGGGCTGCTGCACAAAGGACAGAGACCTTCACTAAATTCTATCTGTGCCTGTGATATTCAATTTCAAATTTGGTCTGATTTTGAGGTAATAAAACTTGGTGCATCTTTTCTAGTATGATACAGCCATAACCATTACAACAGATTTTGTCCTATGTGCACAAAGCAAATAAAATGTCGCGCAATTTAGATCCAAAGTTATCTTAAAAAAAACCTTGGAAGGTGTTACAGTGCAGGTAGCTGTGCTGGTTTGACACCTCTCAAAGCTGAAGAGGGACAGGCCAAACAATAGAGAATAATTAACCTTGTCAGGTTAAGGAGGGCGAGGCCTCTGCCTGGCCGATCCTGTCATGTAGGAGGTCATGGCTACAAAACCAGTACGGTGTAACGTCTGCACGGCACAGGATGAAACAGGCTGTCAACTGACAGGTTGTTTTCAGAAGCCTGAAAACACTGACTTGAAATATTTATGAGAAAGTAATCCTGTGCATATTAACAAGGTCAGCAGTGGGGAGTCAATATAGCATCAATGGAGCACCAGCAGTGGG
>OMLM01003984.1:53993-64564 GCA_900302695.1 Helostoma temminkii | reverse complement strand
AGGGGGTGAGAGAAAAGGAGGGAGTCATAGAGGTTTTCTAAATGCAATTAGATTAGCATACTGTTGAATCTAAGAATGGATGCAGCAGAAAGCTACCAATGGTAACATATTATAGCCTTCATGGCTGCTATTTTTCACAGCATCCCACAGAGTTTTTACTACTTAGACTAACATTTGTGGAACACCACTGTTATTACCACTGCAACATGTGTACTTTAGTTTCCCCCTGTGAGGCGCTTACACAGTGTGTGTGCTTTTTAGAAATATGGGCACAGACAATGTAATCATGCATTTTTATCTTGATGTTCGCTGGGTTACATTTTAGAAATAAAGCCTTTAGAAAATCTAATTCAAACCAACTCTGAGGCATGTTGCAGCCAGTATGCAGGCCAAGGGCTTACATTAAAGACTAATAAAGTATGAGGAGCCTGTGGAGAGCAGAGAGGCTTGGCATTCAAAGGGAGATCAGAGCCTACATCTGCCTTTGTCTGAGGAAAGGAATGCCTGGAATGTGGGCTATTTCAGGAAACCTCCATGCATCTAACTCTACTTGGGCAGATCAACAGACTCAATAGCAGAAGATGGCTGATGAGGAACCAGGGTTTCCTAAAGCTTGCTTATGAGTAATGGTGGCATGTCAATCTGTTGACAGACCTCTGGGAACTTTGTGCCAAACTGTTCATTCAGCAATAGGATGTTAAAACCTCTCGGAACAGGCAGAACAAGATCAGCTGATTACATTCTGGCTGCAGTTTGTAGCAGTTACTCAGTGAAAGTAAGCCTACTTTTGAATTAAAGGGCAACTAAACTATACTGTGTCATGCATACCATCAAGCTATTTATAGAAGGCAGGGATCTTAAAACGTGTGTTTATCTCACCTTCCTCAGAGCCTCCTCCTCTTCCTGACGTTTCTCGTAATGTGCAAAGTCATCAAAGATTGAGGTGGTATGCTTGTAAGTGGCGATAATTTTAAGCACTTGTTTGGCTTTCTCCAGAGGCACTTCCTGAGTGTCCCTGGAGTTGGTCACTGGCTTGTTGTCATTGTTTTCCAGCCGGATGTGTCGCAGCTGGTTGTTGGGCACGTCTTTGATGAAAACCCACTTCACCTCAAACTTGCCCTTCCACTTGTCCTGAGACCAGACACCTGCATAGGCATTGTAGTCCACCGGTGAGCGCATCTCGGCCACACCACAGAAGTGCCCACTGCCGTTGACACTAAACAACAGGTACAGAGGCCCCTTGTTGTTCAGTGAGCGGTAGGCGCCGTCCAGGCGCTTGTTGCCATGTTCTGTACTGCACCAGATAGAGTACTTGATTGATCGGTGGATGTCGTCTTCCGAATAGCTCTTGATAATGAAAACACGTCCATTTTTCAAGTTCCAGTCAAAGTCTTTGGGGTTGTAATTGTTGAGTGCACGGAGTTTCTCCAGCACTGGATGCACTTCACCAGAGCAAGGGGAGGCACTGAGTGGGACGCCTCCACCCAGACCGAAGCCCTCACCCCGGTTCCTGGGAGCCACCCAACGATTGGGAGGCGGTCCAGGCTGCTGGGGTTGTTGCTGATGAAGGGGCTGTGGAGGCCCAGGTTGAGAGGAGAGGTGAAGGTGCGGAGGACCAGGGGGCAGAGGCTGGGGGTGTTGGGGAGACTGGAGAGACTGGAGCTGGAAGGCTTGATGTTGGGCCTGGGGCTGGTGTTGAGGTTGTGGGGGCAAAGGGTTCTGTAATAAGGGCTGAGGCTGAGCTAGAAGAGGCTGCTGCACCAGAGGCTGCGGGGGCATCAAAGTCTGAGCTAATGGGGGCTTGTTCAGAGGGCCCTTATCGTCCCAAGTACCAATATTCATATTGTGCTTTATGGGGGGTGGGGGAATGGTGGCACCTACCCCCATTACCATGTTGGCTTTGGGTTTGACCTTGGGTTGTGGTTTGGCCGGCTTCTTGGCAATGGCTGCCCAGGAGGCAGGTTTAGGTGTGGACGAGCTGACAGATGGAGGAAGGTTATTGGCTGCCATACTGCTCATACCTACATTACCTCCTAATGGTGAGCCAACAGTTTTGGTGACAGCTGCCACCATATCTGTACCCAGTTTTAACCCTGTCATTCCCTGCTCAATGCTGTTCAGTACCGGCACCTTGCTGAGCTGGGTGTCACTTCCAAAGCCTGCTTGTCCGTCCGTGATGGCTCGACCCAGTGAACTGGGGGCGTACCCATAGCTGTTGCTGTAGACTGAGCTCTGTGTGGACTGTCCCTGAGAAACGCTGGTACCCCAGGTGGAAAAGTCCGCATTACCAGGGAAGAAGTTAAAGCCATGTTGGCTGAGGAAGGGAGGGGTGTTACCAAGGGCGCCTGGCTGGCTGAACACACCATCAGGGATGAAGTGTGGCTCGCCATTGCTCATCTGTCCGTAGGTAGTTAGGTAGGGCATAGGAGGGTCTCCTGCTGTGGACCAAGCAGCCTCTCCCAGAGAGTAAGGGAAACCAATGGATGGAGCATAGTAGCTGGGCATGTAGGGGTCAGACATTGGTGGATAGCTGTTACTCTGTGCAGAACAGAGGGACAAGTGGTTACTGTATTGTACACAATCACAAGCAGTACAAACAAACCACTAACCAAAATATCTCAAGCAAAGTGGAATGACATTAGCAATACTTTCGATGGCCAACACCTCAACTATGCCACAAATTTGCGGGAAAAAAAACTCAACATTAGAAGGCGAGTGCTGACCATAAGTGAAAATAGTCACATTTATCAGTGTACACTATGATATACTGTTACCTGATTTGTCTGGCCGCTTAGATAAGGCTCAAAATCATCATCATTCACACCATCTTTCTGATGCATTGATCCGTTTTGCACTGAGGGTGAAAAACACAGGATATTAAATCATCATATATTTATGATTCCCAAGTAGTAGGTTTTAATATTTGCGTCACAGGAAAGCAGTAATCAAATCTAAAACATTACAAGATGTTGTGTAATATAAACACAAAATAAGAAAAATAAACACGAATATAGTTTCAAAACACTACCAGTAAGTACCCTGATAGCATGTTAGCCAGTGTTAGATCAACACAAACATTTACCAAAACCGTCTTCTGAACCATTTAAATGTACTAGTCTCAACCTTACCTTTATTTCCTTGTCCCTTAGGTCTCTGAAATAATGTGCAGCACAGGAAAAACAGATTAGATTTTTGTCATATCACGACAGGAAATAAGAGACACGCAGAGTGAGCGGTGGATGTTATATGGACAGTTACATTTAACAGCTGATTGTACAGTAGTAACCTCAGGCTGCAGCCATCAGTCCTGATGTTAACATTTACATGTTGCTTGGCGTTATTGACCGGATGTCAAACGATTTGACATCCAGTAAACGCTGCCGCATTGGCAGCCGGTTACAGCTAGAGTTGGTTGGCAGTACAGCCGGCCTACATTACAGCTAATAGCTATCAAATATCAGAGACTTTTTAGCCTGTTTGATCTGACGTGCCAAACCGGATCAAACTGTTGTCGGCAAAGTTTCATTTCGCCGCACGGCTAAATTTCTAGCACCGTTCAGCTGTCAGTACACGAACCTGATCGACTGTGGTCGCAGACATCCTCCAGGAACCGAAACTGCTCGCTGTTTGTGAGTGTCCACGACTTCCCCCTGCCTCTCTCTGCACTTCGGTGCTTTCCTGTCCAATCACTCTGTTAACGTTACACGGCGACGTTTTCCCCCTGCGGTCGGTCCTTAACGACGATCCGGACGTTGTGGCTGTTACAAACTGCGACTTTGTGTCCGTGGAAAAGGCGTCAGCGGCTGTGTACGACCCTGCCACAGATGGTTTTTATCAGTCAATCTGAAACTGACTAGCGTCTTACTGGAATATCCCTTACCATATTCCACAATGGCGGATAGGCTTTTCACTCCCGCTTCCGTTCCGTTCTGCTGCTCCGTGACCTTCCGCCTGTGACGCTCTGAGTCATGTTACAAAGTAACACTTCACATGACGGTCGCAGACACGCAAGTTCCTCACTACTTTCATTTTTTTTAGCCTTTAATACTAAACTGATATTATCTTAGATGGTATTAAAATAACCGTCACCACTTCACGGAGAGGTGTGTCTGTTAAACCCGGTAAAAGATGGATGTCTGGATTTGTGTAATGTAAAACACATAAAAATAAAATGCACAACCATGAGATATTTATTATATTTACTAAATTGCCATATTTGTAGGCTACTTGCACTTTACATGAATATTTCCATTTTCTGCTGCTTAAGGCCCACAACATTTCAGAGGGAAATATTGTATAATACAGATTTTTCTAATTCAAAACATAATGAAAACCTATAATATGTGATGCATTATTGATTAAACTATTCGATATAAATTGTCTGTAGTTTGTATATAAAGTGCAAATCTCATACAATGGCATAAAGATATGTAATATAATACTCACAGACGGCACACAGGACGGCTCAAATTGCTGCAAGTCAAAGAATGGTCACAAAAAGACAAAAATTACCAACATAAGAACTTGTGAAACTTGCAATAACAAAAACAGACATACAATGACAATGCGTGTTTAGAAAAATCACCAAAACTATGCAAAGTGTGACCACAAACTATGGCAAAAAGACTGACCACAGACTGGGCCAACTACAATAAGTAGACACTAAACAGCGTGTCTCTTTCAGTCTAGGGGTCCTATATAGGGAAGATGGGGCCCCTCACAATCCAACCTTTTTCTCACTTCTAAAAAAAGTATTTTTCCAGTGTTTTGCAATTGTTATGTCAATATTTTGCTACACCCAAAAGGATTATACAAGAGTTTTTCAGTTCATATCCACAAACAAGCCTACGCCTTGGCTTCTTATAACATAACACAATGCAGAAATGTAGTACACAGTTTGTTGGTTTTGGATCCTTGCACAGAACGGAATAACAAAAGCAAAATATTATTTTATGATACATGACACCAGACATCACAACTGCTATTTATTGAAGTATTGTACACAAATACATTTATGAGGTATTTGTCATATTTCTGCTTTTTTACTCCACTGCACATGTCTGAAGGTTTACATTTCATATGGTATACAATGGTATGGTATACTGAACATAACATATGGTAAGGCCATGTAATGGAGTATTTTCACACTTCAATATATTTCAATTTTTATGCTACATAAACAAATCTGACTACTTCTTCCACTACTGCTCCATAGCACTGATGTAAACCAAGAGACTACAGCTGTTGTGCTAAACGAGAGTAACTGTCTCTCGCGAGACCTCTTCAGTGGTCGCGTAGCAGTATGGCAGCCGTCGCGCTGAGGTCCTGCCGCAGAGGACTTTCCCCGATTTTAAGTAATGTAGGGCTCGCAGCTTTGTCGTCGAAACGGCTGCAAGGTTTGTTTTTGTCTCCGGTGTTGGCACAATTAATTTTACAACGCCTATGTTTGGTATTTGGTATTCAAACGGAGGAGGGGGGGTGTGGCACGTACAGACCTCGTCGTCTTAAAATTTTAGGGCATGTAAACTGTGCAGTGTTTGCGCCTGAGGCTGCTTTCGCAGTACATCAAAACGTTAACTGGCTTGATTTATACTTTTGAATATGCCACAAGTTATATTTCTGTTTAAACTGTTAGTTGATATACCATACACTACTCATTTACATAACGTGTTTTTTTCAGTAGCATTTACCCTTTATACCATTTCCACTAGGAGAAAGAAGACACAAGTCTACAGTTCAGTATGCTGCACGACCAGATCTTCCAAAGTTGGCCTACAAAAGAGTAAAGGGGAAGAGCCCAGGTGTGGTCTTCCTCCCAGGATATGGCTCCAACATGAATGGGCAGAAAGCTGAGGCACTGGAAGAGTTCTGTAAGTCACTAGGCCACTCATACATCAGGTAAGCCACCCAAACACACCCCTCAGAGGGATACACGCTGAGACCAGTGCTTGCTTGCACTCTCAGGATATACTAAATAGATCAGAGCAAACACATTTTTTCACACAATTCACTGATCTGTATCTGCTCCAGTTTTCTTCAGTATAAAACAGTGTAACATGCACAGTGTATGCAATAATGTAAATGCATTTCTAGGTTACAAAACTGTGGATCCGAATTTATTTGTCCAGGAAAATGCAAAAAACTAAAACATGATGTGTATATATATTTTTAGGAATAAGTGTGGAAAACAGTTGAGTAAGAATAATACTAAACTTGGATAGTCGTTTTATGCATATTTGAACAGACAGACGTTCACTTTAAGTCTGAGCACAGCCAGGGCAGAAAAGAAGCTTACTAATATTTCTGCTCCATTTGTGTTGACAAAACATAAGCCTGATATCTGCAGAGAGCTGACTACCTAGCTTTAGCTCTGTAACAATACCTGTTCATAAGACCTGCACAGCCTCACATCTTGTAACCAGAGGTATCTCTTCAACAAATGCGCACCAAGACGTTAGATAGGTGCGCAGTTTGTTTGTTTTTTTTCATCTGTTCCCCCTAGATGCAACCTCTAGATTAGCTACTAATCCATTTGTGTGAGAGATTAACCTGCCTTAGTCACCACAGTCCTGTAATCTGTGGTGAGTCTGCATAGACTGTAGTTACTGAGACAGGTCACTTGACTGTTGTGACTCAATGCTCATGTAGTCAGTTGTAGTCTATGTAACTTTTGTAACTTAGAGGTTGACCATTATATTGCCACGGCCGATATATCGGCCTGTATTTGGAATTTTTTTAAATATCGTCATCGGGCCGATAATTTCCTCCATTTGTCCGATATGGACAAAAAACTTCACATGGCTAATTTACATATGACGATCTGAGCACAAGGCTAATTGACATAAGAAAATGAGTAATTAGCAAACCATGCCAAACACACCATTAAACCAATTTTATTTTTACGTCATGTATCATATACATACTAATAACACAAGTCCAAAAAATTTTATAAACTAAATAAGTAGCCAAACAAATGGATCTAACAGTGGTTTGTATAACACATTTTAACACAAATCAGCTCACATACCAGTAACATTTCTGCTGTTAGCTACACCGATGAAGCATCCCCTGCTTATACCAGTGTTTTGTTTTGTTTTTGTATATATTTCAGCAAAAGAATATTAAAGGCTGCAATTTATGCTACCTCAAATGTAGATTTTTTTTTCTACAAAAGGTTTTAATGAATATTTATGCATAATAAATGCTCATTTAGATTCACCAATTTTCTGCATTTCTCGTTTACTGTGATTACATGTATCACATCAGCCTATTATCGGCTTATCGACCTCATTGATTTCTCAATATCAAGACTATTGTTAATTTCTTGTTTTTTATTGCATGAATTTGGTCTGATCTTCACCAATGTCACAAATATCACAAATATACAATATTTCTAAGATGATAAAACATAAACAGCCATGATCTTTCAAGTCTTTATTGAGCACACTCATTAAGTGATGGTGGTTAAGTAAAAGTAAGTGAAACAGTATTTTATAACTAGTTGGACCACCTTTTGGCAGCAATAACCTCGAGCAATAGCTTCTTGTAGCTGTGGATTGAACCTGCTCAAGGTCCAGGAGGAATTTTGGACCATTCTTCCTTACAGAACTGCTTCAGCTCACAATTCTTAGGATGTCTGATGTGAATGGTTCTGTTGAACCTATCCCACAGCATCTCTATCAGGTTGAGGTCAGGACTGGGCCACTCCAAAAGGTGGATTTTATGACCTTGAAGCCATTCTCTAATAGATTTACTTCAACGTTTAAGGTCCATGTCCTGCTCACCCAGTTTCTTTCACGCCTCAGCTTGCAGACAGCCACCCTGACACATTGGCAAGTGGTCCAGGTCCAAAGGCAACAAAGCAGTCTCAAAGCATCACTGTTGGTATTTTTTCCTGTTGGTTTGCTGTTTAATTTTTCACACCACACATAGTGCTGCATGTTCTTCCCAAACAATTCTTTGCTTCATCTGTCCACAAGACATTTTTCCAGTAGTGTTGTGGAGTATCATGGTGGTCTTTGGCAAACTTCAGACATGCTGCAATAATATGTTTTAATTGATTTTACCTTGGTTTGCTAATACCCGACTCTGTTATCAACATCAGAAGCCTAATCTTTCACTTACTTTTTTCCCATCACTTTGTGTGTTTAATGGGTGTGTTCGATAAAGACATGAAAGATTCTGACTGTGTCTTATCAGCTTATAAATATTGTTTGTTGAACTTGTTGAAGATCAAATCACATTTCATGAACAATTTATGCAGAAAACCAGGAAATTGAACTTAGTTCACTTACTTTTTCTAGCAAATTGTTTGATCTTTAGATTTGAAGAATCGATATTAAATCCTTTATTGACACATTGTTTATAGTTTTTCAATCCAGCCATTAATACACATTCTGGTCTTGGATGTCCTAAGTCCTAGTTTTCATCTTTAAAAACAGAGAAATACACTTGTGCAGACAGCATTTAATGTAATAAAGCAAAATAAAGCAAAATCCGGCACAGTGCATTACAGGGTTACTAAAAGCAAAAATAATGTACATGAACTGGGACGGGTGCATGCAGCCTCCACACACCCACAGTTACATTCCTATAGTCGTGATCAGTGAACAGGGGGTCAAGCACAAATTCTGCAGCCAACATGTGAAGTTAGTTTTTAAAGTAGTTAGTTGACTGAGATAATTAATAGAAGTGCGAATTTCTATTTTTGTGTGATAGCCATCGAAAAACCTTGTTACCATTACGTGAAATTAGATTTTTAAAAATGTGACCAAGTGGCATTATGCTCCAACATAACAGCACCTATAAAATTATTTTTGGGGGGATGTCGTTATTTTTCTTGTCTTGTGCTGTATGCCTTTTATCATTTTTACTAAGATGGATCCATGTTGATTCATTTAAACAGACCAGGAAGAACACAATGTCGTCCACATCAACTAGGAATGTGTGAGAGCCCTTAACCATTCATGTAAATCAAAATTCTAGTGTGAGAGACTGTGCGAGAGTCCTCTCACTATTTTTAAATTATGTTAAACCATTCCAAAAGTCTCATTGTCCTTCTCCATTTCTGTAGAGGTTCTTTTGTACTAAACCGATCAGACTCAATAACATGTTTGTGTTGTGAATTGATGTCCTGTACCTATAATTTCTAAGAAGAATGTTGTCTATGGACTTTCCTTGTATCCATGTTTATCCTGTGATACTCCTGGCCTTTGACTTTTCTGTTTATATTTTCCCAGGTTTGATTACACAGGACACGGGGCCTCAGGGGGAGTGCTAGCAGAAGGAACCATTGGTACCTGGAAAAAAGACGTTCTTTTTGTGTTGGATGAGTTAGCAGAGGGGCCACAGGTAAATATTTTTTCAGAGTCATGGCCCCTTTGGAAGTTACTCGTGGTTAGTAATCAGTGAGATTGTGAATATTTGCTCTTAAAATAGGAGCTGCAAATCTGTACATATTTAGAACATTTCATCATTTCCTGAAAAACATTTCACACTGACATTTACTAGTTGCTGATACATGTGCATTGTCATTCTATAATTTTAGTGTATTGTTCAAAAAATGCAATGCTTTACAAGCTTTGCAAAACATAAATTTTAATCAAGAGGATTATATTTGTTCAACAAACATGCAAAAATTACAGGAATTTGATTTGTTTGTTCTTAATAAACTACACTCCAGTGGTGAATCTCACAGGACAGAGATTAAGCAGTAATTCAGTTCAATTTAGTGTATTTATATAGCGAAAAATCACAACAAAGTCATTACAAGGGACTTTACAGTGTAAGGTTTAAGACCTTGAAGAGTATAACAATAAAACTACAGTGCCTCTAAAAAGTATTCATCCCCTTGGATGTTTTCACCCTTTTATTGACATCAAGCTCTGTCAGGTTGCGTGGGGATTGTGTGTGAACAGCCCTTTTCAAGTCCATCCCCAAATTCTCTATTGGATTGAGCTCTGGGCTTTCGACCACTCCAGAACATTCACCTTGTTGTCAGTAAACCATTACTGTGTAGCTTTTGCTGTAGGCTTTGGGTCATTGTCTTGCTGGAAAACAAATATCTTCTTCTCCCAAGCTGTAGTTGCCGACTGAATAAGATTGTCCTCCAGAATAGTCGAATATTTTGCTGCATTCATCTCAACTTAAGTTGTGATTCAACATGAGTTTTCTTCAACAGTGGCTTTCTCCTTGACACTCTCCCATAAAGCTTTGACTGGTGAAGAACCCAGGCAACAGTTGTTGTATGTACAGTCTCTCATTTCTCAGGTGCTGAAGCTTGTAACTCCCTCAGAGTAGTCATCAGTGTGTTAGTGGCCTCTCTCACTAGTCTCTTCTTGCACGGTCACCCAGTTTGTGTGGGACAGCCTGTGCTAGGCACATTTAGACATAGGCCATATTCCTTCCATTTCTTGATGATGCATTTCACTGAACTCCAGGGGATGTTCAGTGCCTTGGAGATTTTTTTGTATCCATCCCCTGACTTATGCTTTTCAATGACCTGCTCTCTGAGTGGCAGTGGTTTCTATGAATGGAGAGAGGAGAGGAGAGGAGAGGAGAGGAGAGGAGAG
>OMLM01003984.1:29585-53916 GCA_900302695.1 Helostoma temminkii | reverse complement strand
AGAAGAGAAGAGAAGAGGAACTCAGTGTGTCAAGGGAGGTCACCCAGCAGTCTAAATCTATAGCAGCATAATGAAAAGTTAGTTCAGCGTCACCTGAGCCAGCTCTGACTTTAAGCTCTTTAAAAAAACGAAAGCTTTAAAATATAAAATTTACACAAAAAAATCTCTATTTGGACTGAACAGATAATCAAAGAAGATGTGGATCTGCAAATCACCAAACAATGCATTCAGTCAAACAGAAAACTTATCATAATAAGAACTCTTTTAACTTCCACTGTAGTACTTTATGTGTATTCCATCGTGTCTCCAGAAGATGGCAATATGTTACCACATTTGTGGTATGTTTTATCTTCCACCACCTTTTTAAAGTATTGTGTAGAGTTGTCTATACTGTGTGTTTTTAATGATGATTTGAATTAAATTCTTTATTAATCAGGCAATGATTTAGATGGCAGATTGACCTATTTTGCTTACTTATAGATACTGGTGGGATCTAGTATAGGCGGTTGGCTCATGCTGCTGGCAGCCATTGCAAGACCAGAGAAGACTGCTGCACTGGTGGGCATCTCCACTGCTGCTGATCACCTTGTCACATCATTCAACTCTCTTCCCCTGGAGGTGCAAACATTAAATATTAACATATTTATTACGTGATTCAGTTGCTTTACTATTTTTTTCATTTTCGAGTTTGTCCTTGTTTAAATTTGAAGGCACGTAAGGAATTTGAGGAGAAGGGGGAATGGACGGTTCCCACCAAGCACTCAGAAGAGGGTTTCTACAAGTTTAGCATGGACTTTCTGCGCGAGGCAGAAAATCACTGTGTGCTCCACAGTCCCATCCCCATCACCTGTCCTGTACGGCTCATTCATGGGCTTAAAGATGACGATGTCCCCTGGCATATCTCCATGCAGGTTGCGGAACGTGTCCTCAGTTCTGATGTGGATATTATCCTTCGGCGACACGGCCAGCACCGTATGTCTGAAAAGGATGACATCAAGCTAATGGTCTACACTATTGATGATCTCATTGACAAATTAACCACCATGGTTTGAGTAAGGAAAGGTGGAGTGCGGCTGGCAGGTTGCTGAGCTAAGGAGAGAACTTTGTTTACTGGAAAGCCAACCTTCAATCAAGTTACCAAACAACGGCATGTTTCTCTGCCAAATGTGACCTTTTATCCATCTCTTTATTTTCCCTGTATATTGTGTTATTTGAACATGATGACACTGTGCAAGCTATAATGAAAGGGAGCTGTTCCCTTATATTTTCAGGTTGCATTTGTATGTGTTTCATGTTATTATATCGAGTGTTATGTTGATCAGCCACTATTAGGTCTGTCATTGCTGCTGTTTCTGTCACCTTCCTTGCCGTTTAGCTATGTTCCTTCCTCTTCAAGTAGGTTATTAGTTTTCCTGTGCCTTTTTAAATAACTTTTCAACCTTTTTGGCCAATAAAACCTCTGCACCCAAGAGTGCAACTCTCTGTCTGTTACCACAAACAATACAACATAATCAGCTGTCTTTATGAATTAAGATAGAGTGCAGTTGTTTGAACTGCTATGGTAAAGCTTGTAATGGAGTTACAGGTGTTGGGAATTTAAAGGTATAGAAACATTTCTTATTTTACACATTACTAAGAATGTCAACACAGTAAATAGGTCTGTAGTCAAGGGGGATACAGCCACTTGAAGTTAATTTTTCTTAGAGCATTTTGTTTTGTGTCTCCTCATTGGCCTTTAGCTATGGAGAGGCCTGCTAGGGAACTGCTGGACTGTTGATCATTAACATGTAATTGGCCACTAGTTGTACTATGCTCAATGGAGTGAGACCAAACACTTAACTCTCTCAGGTTTGCTTAACTGCAGCTATGACCTTTAACTCATGCTTGAGCTATGTAGTCAGTCAATTTTTGTGTCAAAACTGATATCAAACAGATTTATAGGAGCATACAGCATGGCAATTGTAATGCAAGCAGAAGAGATTATGCAAAAATGTGTTGTATTGTGGTGATGTCGATGTCCATTAGTTTTATACGAAGCAGATTTCGTCTTCATTGGGAAATGCGTTAAGTATCCCACATTTTCTTTGTAGTCTAGTTGCATAAAATAAGGCAACAAACCCTCTACTGACCACAGCACTCTGCAAACATCATTTCCCCAGAACATTTATCCACCATGAAAAACTCTAATTCAATAAGCAAAGAGAAATGGTTCCCATTACTCAAAGTAAGACGCAGATGCTGTAACAAAAACTAAGCTTATCAGACGTTAAGAAAGAGACAGACAGGTTTCCACAACAAGGCAACCTATAGGCAAACATACATCAGTATTGGTGGAAAGTAACCAAGTACAATTTTGAGGTACTTCTACTTGAGTATTTCATGTTGCTTTTATTCCACCACATTTATTTCACACCTTTACATACAGTACTTGCAGCACATCTACAGTATGTAAAAGCATAAATATTGTAAAATACTGTAAGTGGTGTAGGCTACTTCTGTACTTTGATCTTCAGAGTATTAACTTGTTCATATATTTTTGCAGTGATTGCACTTTAATTTGTAGTGGAGTCATGTTTTAGGGGAATTTGTCGAGTTAACGTCCAGAACCGGCTTGAAGCCGCAAACAGGAGTTTAAACTGTTAAATTAATTTGGCACTATCATGTGCCTTTACTTACCGTGTGTCACTTGATGCTGCCTTAAGCTGAGCATGCACGGTGACCAGTGTGCAGCAGCAGTGTCAGGTCGCATTTTGTATTGAGTCTCTGAGTACCCCTTCCGGAGGAGCTGGCATATAAAGAGTGACTCGCCCCTCCCGGACAAAGTGAGATCCAGTCTGGCCCGACGCCCCTGTGCTGCGCTTCATGGATGCTTCAGCAGATCAGCATCCTCAGACTTGCTCAGTTCAGCAGAACTAACACTGTGACACGGGACGAATCTGACCCAGCTCTCCTCTTTAGTAAGTGCACACAGTCTTTCTTGAATAAAACTGCTTTTAGTCTGTGGAATATTGGTTCTAATGTTTATGTAGTGGGTGCGATGTCGCAGCTAGTGTGTGAGCTTTGCGCAGTTGCCTTTGGGTTTGTGAAATGTTTTGACAAGCTGCAGAGTGCGTGGTGTCATGATGTCGGCTTTTTATTTGAATGAAGTGAATTTAATTTGCAGAAATGCGCCCTGATAGAACCTCGGAGAAAACAGTCAACTGGAGAATTAACATAAACCTATTTATATGCGGCAAAACACTGACGTAATTAATTCAGTGTATTGCAGACTAAATATAGACGGTTGTACGCTGTGTCGCCTAAACACATGTTTTGTATTTGGGTAAAATTAATTTGATTATTTAATTTGCGTCATGATGGCAGCCTCGTGGAGGTCACTTGAACCATCATCTGCTACAGCGCATCACTGCACTCTGCACGCCGGAAGCAGGCTTGATAGTTACCATAGCGATGGTGGGGCTGGTCCCAGTGCAGGACATCTGCCAGGGACCACACCCTTCCCTGCTACAGCTTCCAGAAAAGCGCCTGGGTGCACTGCTAAGCTGTAAAAGTGAGTGGCGCTGCCTAAAAGAGAAAAATCTGGATTTTCTTCCAACAATTTTTGGTTTATAATGCTCTGATTTTATTCTAGTTATCAGTGAAAATTTTCAATATCCATTTGACACAATTAGTCACAAAAAGCCCACTAATACAATTTACTAAAACAGGTATAGGAACATTATGGTCATGTTTTCTGCAATTCTCTTTGTGTTTATTACAAACCACACACAGGCTACTGGATTGTTGCAAGAGCTGCCATGGCAAACCGAGGGCCCAGCTATGGACTGAGCCGAGAGGTGCAAGAGAAGATTGAACAGAAGTACGACCCAGACCTGGAGCAGAAATTGGTGGACTGGATAGTTGCACAGTGTGGAGGAAATCTAGAGAGGCCGCAGCCAGGCAAAGAGAACGTGCAGAAATGGCTGATGGATGGAACAGTGAGTGGCTGCAGTACTTAAAATAGAAGTCACCGATTCATTATTTAAGCCACAACATACCTAAATTGCCAGCTCTGTCACATTTAAAGTGACCGTGATTTAAAAGCAACTAGACAAATTACTTAAATGACTAGTTAGTTTTACTTGGTTGACCAAATTATAGTGCTTGTGTACAACAATTAGACTCTAAAATGGACTACATTTGTCATTTGCCTTTTTGCTGACTTTGCTGTGTTGTAGATTTAATTGTGATTGATACAACATTGTTGTACACTAATCTACATCCAATAACCCATTATGACAATGCATTAGTCTATCAAATATGTTTTATTTATAAAATGCAGATAGTTATCATAGTGATCCTAGCCTTTGATAGAAAGCTCTTCTGACTTTTCACTGAAAATGCTTTGCACTATAAGACCTAATTAACATCCAGTGATAAAATGGACCCTGCACAGAGTAGTAATGTCTACTCTGCTATTCACTAATTGCAAAGATGAGGCAGAGATTTTCTCTAACAGCACTTAACTCAGCAGAGAAAAATGAAATAATGGAGCTAGAGCACATTGGAGTTTCATTAACAAAAGTGTCTCACATTTTTTGTGAGTTTCCAAAGCCATCAACTTTCACTACTGACTGAAAATGCATTTTTGTTTCTCTTCTGCTGAGGCATAGTAACACAACATATAGCGAGTGTCAGAGGGTGAACTATTCCTTTGAGAGTCTTCCCCTGTCATTTTAATATGGTTACTGTCAGTTTAGTTCAACCACACTAGTTTTCTGATCTCTTTTGTCCCAGATCCTCTGTAGACTCATCAACAGTCTTTATCCAAGAGGGAAGGAGCCCATCAAGAAGATTCCAGAAACGCAGATGGCCTTCAAACAAATGGAGAAGATCTCTCAGTTCCTGCAAGCAGCAGAAGCTTATGGAGTGACAACCACTGATATCTTTCAAACTGTGGACCTCTGGGAAGGTAAACATGTCTCGTAAACCAATATATTGCTTGTTGTCTAGACTGTCTAGACTGAAATATGTTTTGCAAGCAGTAGTCTAACTGAAATTATCATTTTCATGCTTTGGCAATAGGGAAGGACATGGCAGCAGTGCAAAGAACCCTAATGGCTCTGGGGAGTGTGGCGGTCACTAAGGATGATGGTCATTACAGAGGTGACCGTGACTGGTTCCACAGGTAAAGAGATGACACTGTAACATAACAGGATAAGAGTATCATATTTTTTGTATTCCCTTTATTTTTACTTTACTTTAAGCTTTAACTTTTCATGTTTGTAGGAAAGCCAAGGGGTATCCACGAGAGTTCACCGAAGAGCAGCTACGCCAAGGCCAGAGTTTGATTGGGTTGCAGATGGGCAGCAACCGAGGTGCTTCCCAAGCTGGTATGACAGGCTACGGTATGCATCGTCAGATAATGTAGACCACTTAGTACCTAACGTTTTCCTGATCACACCTTTAAACCTTATTTTCTACTAATACCATAAATGTTGTAGCCCCAAAACCCTTCTAGCCTTTGCAGAACCTCCTTAACCTCAATTTTCCTGGAATTGCTGCTTTTCCCAGACAGAGTGTTAAAAATGATGTCAGATGCTGTAAATCTCCTTCGAGGTCCCATCCTCCCTTTCGACTTGTGCTGTTCTCTCCCTGGCTTTGTTAACACTGTTTCCCTGTTTTCAATGTCCAAATGATTATTTAGTGTGGAACTTATATTCAGTAATCATACATTTTGTCTTGTGGAAAATGGAAAACAAGCCATCAGTGTTTTAAATCTGAA
This sequence comes from Helostoma temminkii, assembly GCA_900302695.1. Classification (NCBI taxonomy): domain Eukaryota; kingdom Metazoa; phylum Chordata; class Actinopteri; order Anabantiformes; family Helostomatidae; genus Helostoma; species Helostoma temminkii. The sequence goes on along the minus strand of OMLM01003984.1, from coordinate 48,152 downwards.
ATCTTGTACACCATTTTTACACCTAAATTGTATTGTATTTATTTGTGTGAATGTAGGAATTTTTTGTTTACATTTAGCATGAACTACTGTTGTAGGAGTCACTGTTACAGTGTAACTCAGTGTCTGTGCTGCCTTATCTGAAGAGTTGTTGCAGTATTATCTGTAAGCAAATCAACCACATGTTGTGCCTGGATATGAGACAGCAGAGAGATTGGTCCTGAAGTGTTGATCTCAAAGTATAAATGGGTTTTATTACTTCTGAGCCATGTTCTTGTTACTTGTTTTTTTATTACATCTTCATTTGTAATGTGTCCATTTTGTGTTCATGAAAGTAAATGTGCAGTAGCCAATGCATACCGTATGAAGTGTTCGTTCCAGGTGTCAGGTAAAGATATTGCTTGTATGTGCACTTTTATGTGTTACCTGTATCATGTTTATATTTTTAAAAATATTTATATCCAGAGGCTTGTGCAAAGAATTATTGAAACAATAAAGTATGAAGTATGAGAACATATGTTGGCGTCTGTGTAACACATGTTGGGTATCTGGGGTAAGGGGTGTATGCAGTATTGTGGGTTGTTTTTTTTTTCCTTCATATTTTGGTTTTATGTTCCAACTCCTCCCTTGAGCCCATCCCTTCTGCTCTCATTGTAAGCAGTGTAACAGGGGGCAAAAGTAGCAGCATCACAGCATATTGGTTGTTGCTCTACCAGATGGTCCTGATTCAAGATTGTGTGCCTGCAAAACTGCTGCTCCAGTTTAACAACATCTGTACAGGTTTACAGAGGGTCACTAGAACGAGTCAAAAGAACTACTACAATATGTTTCCATGAATGGTTGTCTGTGAACACGGTTAAGGCATGGAGCCAACATCGAGATAACATCTGAAGGGTGAGGGTGAACAAAAACATTTGCATTCAACTAATGTCATTCTAGTTTTGTTAGGATATGGTCCACAAAAGGTCACATTTTACGTCATTGATCTGGTTTATGGGGTCATTTATTAGTAACTGATGGCATCTTAAATTGCATATAGGAGAAAAGTATGGATGTATTAACATTTTAGCTTGTTATTAACACCCAGTGACCAAACAAAGGTCATTTAAATTGCCCTTTGAAACGAGTGCAATTACCCAATAGATATTACTTTTGTAAGGTGTCAGTTTTTTATTGCTTTAATAAAATTAGGACACCCTGCCATGGAAATGTGGAGTGCCAGCATGTAATTGCTTGCAAAATCTTAATATCCTCTGTCTTTTCACTGTGTAGGAGGGTAGTGCATGCAAATCCACAGACACGTTGAGTAAGCTTATTAGTCTCTGCCAGACTAGTGACACATCTATAGGGACATAGGTGATGTATAACTGACACACTCAATTATTAAGCCAAAAATACAGTCAGACCAATGAAATAGCTTTGTGATGACTCGGGTCACTCTTGTCCAAAGTTCTTATTCAGCTTGTGTTGATTGGTGGCCTTTCTTTTGTTCCACCGTGTCTCTTTGAAGACAGCGTGAAGATAAATTGCTGTATGTCTGCGTGTGATTCGGACATGTACTTATAAGGCAAACTATGCTAGAACTTTTTGCCTAAAAGGGTTTTTGTTGTGGGGTATATGTCTTGGGAGGTAGGTACATAAAGGACCATGTTTCAGATTAGCTTTAGGGTTACTCTTTTGCTCCTTCTGTTGGTGGTCAGGTGTGTTGCACTGGAAGAAACCCAAACTAAAGGCTGTGTTTGTGGATACCCTGGAATACCAGGGGACCCTGGGCACAATGGCACACCTGGCAGAGATGGGCGAGATGGACTTCGAGGTGACAAAGGTGATCAAGGTAAGCTTAGAATAAATAATAATTTGTACTTTATAGACTTTGTCTTTATGCTCATTTTCTAATATGCTTTAAGCTACAAAATTCACAAGATTAATGACATTATCATGTGTCCATTATCACCACTGAAAAGGTGTAACTGGTCCTGTTGGACCAGCAGGCAATGACGGCCACAAAGGAGACAAGGGGGAACTGGGTGTGTACCTTCAGAATAAACTGCGCCATTGAAAAATAAGCAATAATAACAATAATAACAATAACAATTGTATTCATCTGTTTTCTACTAGCTGTATATTCTTGTCAGTATCTACTGATATATGTGCTTGAAACATATAAACAAAGGTTTATTGTCTGGTTGTCACTTATAGGTGCTGTTGGCCTAGCAGGGCTGAAGGGCAAAAGGGGAGATAATGGAGAACGAGGGGTTCCTGGGAAAATGGGGCCCCAAGGAGTCCAAGGGCCCATAGGCCTGAAAGGAAATAAGGGAGAGCTTGGGCTTCCTGGACCTCAAGGACCTAAAGGTGATTTAGGGCCGCCTGGACCACAGGGTCCAAAGGGGGACATTGGTCTTCAAGGTGACAGAGGCATTCAGGGACCACTGGGACCTCCTGGCAGGCCAGGCCCCAAGGGGGATATTGGTGTCCCAGGCCACAAAGGCAACATTGGTTATCGTGGGGACAGGGGAACTAGGGGTGAAAAGGGTGATAAAGGTGAGAAGGGAGATGCACTTGTTATCCCCAAAAGCGCATTTTCTGTCGGACTCACAGCACTAACAAAACTCCCAGCAGCTAATACACCAATCCGGTTTGACAAGATTATTTACAATCGGCAGAATCACTACGATCCACAAACAGGAAGATTCACTTGCTCTGTAGCAGGAGCCTATTTCTTCACCTACCACATCACTGTCTTCTCCAGAAATGTTAAAGTGGTTCTCATGAAGAATGGGGAAAAGATCATCCACACCATGGATAACTACCAGAGCAGTGAGGATCAGGCAGCAGGGGGTGCTGTGCTGCACCTGGAAGTGGGGGATAAGGTGTGGCTGCAGGTGGCTGGAGGAGAGCTCTTTAATGGGCTGTTTGCTGACGAGGATGATGACACCACCTTCTCTGGGTTCCTAATCTTTGAGGCTTAGTTGGGTTTTATTATTGTTTAGTAGTGGAACAGTTAAATACATTAAAAATCAATCAGGAGAAGCACAAGTTGATTCTGTATTGTATTGTACTGTGCAGTAGAATTGCATCTAAGCCCAAATTTGTGTAATTTACTTGAATATTTACATTTTATGCTACTTAATACTGAACATAGAAACATTTTTACTGCACTACATTTACTTTAAATGTGTTGTAGTTGTAAAATTAAAATTGTCCATACAAACATGACAGGCTTACAAAATCATTTTCACAGATTAATTATGTAGTTGTTAATGAATGATTAATGGATCATTATAGGCTATAGACAATACAATTATGCATTAAGAATAGGTTACATTTTAGTATGTTTGGTTGCTAATATTTCCATAATTATGTGCCTCCGTTGGGTAATTTTATTTTCTTTTTTGGTTGATTTGTGTCTCTTTTTGTTCATTTTAAATCTCTTTATTTTTTGTCTCTATAGTCATAATCATTGTATGTCTCTTATTTTGATCATTTTATGTCTCTTTTGCTCATATTGTCTTCTTGGGGAGCTTTACATCTGTTTGAGATAATTTTGCAAATTGTAACTGAAATATGTGACTTACAAGCTAGAAATACTAGCACTCACCTAATACAGAATGCATATCAAGGGCCCCTTGAGCCTGTTGGTCCCATTTTGTAATCAAACCACAATTTTAGCAAAATTTTAAATTAAGGAAATTCACCTTGTAATTAAGTATTTACACAGTTGTACTGCTCCTTTAAGTAAAAGCTCAAAAATTTCTCCCACTACTGGCACTGTGAGCTTTATGTAGTTGATGAATCACAACTTTTCTGGCAGGATTTCTGACATGTAATTCTACTGGGAGAATGGTAATATCAGTTTGTAAAAGAAAAAATCTATTAAATAAAAGTTAACATTAAAAGATGGAAAAAGCTGAGTATTTTTTGCCTCGTGTTTACTATTTTCAGCTTGCATATGTGCTATTTGCCTACGACCAAGCAACATTCTTTGTGTCATTATGTTTTATCTTCTGGTATTTGAGGACGGGCGCGCACAAAACACAAGAAATACCCGAGACATTGTCTTAGCATGACACAGTGACATGAAGGTGCAGCAGCGACTGGAACTTTCAGTGACTTTCCTTGTCTTCAAATAGCCGCAGGTCGCAGGAAGTGAAGAGCAACAATTGTCTTCTTTTCGTCTTCAATGAAGCGCGTTCCGCTGTGGGCGGGGCTTTGTGGTCCCAAACTGCAGTTCTGAATTACGGTTGGCTGTCAACTGAATGGTTATGCTGCGGTCAACCAGTAAACGCGACCGTAACCGCTTTAAGCCCCGCCCCCTGCAAACACGGCAACAAGTGCATTAATGTGATGCCAGCCAAATCAGTCCTCAAAGAAAGACCTCCTGAAACTGGAGTCATCAACGAAATTATCCGCTTTTCTCCAAGAACTTCGGAGCATATTGCACGAATCAGTATTTATCGTCTGCTAGCACTTGGCTACCAACAGGTTTTGCCTTATAGCGAATGCGAAATTTGAAACCGCAGAGCTTGCGCAATTTGGAAGTTCATCAGTGAGCCCGTGTGTTAGCTCAAGTGCTAACACAGTATGTTCAAGAAGTCACTCAGCCTAAAAATGTTGCGGGGTGACTAGTGAGCAGCGCACTTGTCGTGCCTTTTGTGTCCGAGATGTTTTCTGTGAGAGGATAAGGAGTGCCTGGCGGCAAGTTGTTGGACCCCGGAGAAACTACTTCATTATGGCTAAACAGTTAAAACAGCTGCTCTGTTGATGTGAGGAAAAAAGCAAGGACAACATCAGCGACTATGAACGGGGTGAGCAAAAGGTTTCGTGTTCGCTGTTATTTAATAGAAAGTGATTAAACAGTTTGTCCTCATGAGTCATATTACAGTTGCATTGATTTTACCCCTTGTGTTCATGGTTAAATGAGACCGGAGGGGGTTATTGTAGTGCATTACAGTCGTGGTTGTTATAGTGATGTGGGAGATGCCAGTCTGTGCAGAGGAGGAGGGGTTGGGAGTGCAGAAACTACAAAGAGCTTTATGGGCAAAGAAAGTTAATTAATGCAGAAATAAATAAGCAGTTTGGCCCAGAGTTCTGTATGAGATTGGAAAATTACTCAATAAAATCCCCTTTCATAGCTGCTTCCTTTCATTTCATTCTTATTCTTAGCAGATTCTTATTCTTATTCTTAGTTTGTCCTCACATTGATATCATGCAACATAATTGTATGCTCTTTTGTGTACAGTTCAAAGCTTCAAAACTTAGTTTCTCTAGTTTATGACCCCAATTTGTTTGTTTGTAACTTCAACCAGCTATTTTCATTGTAGTAAAAATCCCAGAAATTCAGTTCAGAATTGATGAAGCCTTCTGGATTGAAGGCGAAACATCTTCAAGAACTAAGAACTAAGAAATAAGTCTAGTTGCTACTTAACAGAACTTTTGGAATAACCATGATCTGGATGACTGAGAACCTTTACAGACATTGTAGTAAAAAGGTTTTTCACACCAGCAAGATTATTGATTCATTTTTAAAAGGTAATTTAAAATTACTATAAACTTTTTCTAAGCTTTCTAAGATCACAAGGCAATGAGAAATAGATTCTCTGATTCCTACATCATATTGGATGACTTGAGCTGTTATGAAATCTGTTGCTTTCATGGACTTTGGATCTTTATGGCGCAACCTTTTGCTCATTGTTTCACTACTTTTAGGTTACCTTGTTGACTATTGACAGCAAGACTCTATGGTGTTTTGTCCTTGCAAAGCCTTGTACCCTGTGTGGTGTTAAATTTCTGACTGTCTGTCTCTATGACAGCAGGTCAGGTGAGTAAGTGGCTGCCTGTGTGAGTGGCGACACTCCCTAGCTTGGCCTTTACCTGTACCTCCCACGCCCAATAGAAAGCGTTCTCCTTTTTATCTGCCAGACCAAAAAATGAGGAACTAGGGCATGGCCAAATATGAAAGTTTAAGAAGGAAACTAAATAAGTAGCTTGTGTGCTCACCTGGTCCAGACAGGACATGTTGGTGCACATGACATTCTGTACAAACAAATGTCATGAAGAAAAACAGAGGTAGTGGATTGCTAGTGATTTATAATTTAAATCTGTTGCCAGATGAAGTGTTGCATTCCACTGATACTGTTGTGGAGTTTTACCTTCTATCTCTTATTTTGATCTTTAAATCACAAGAGTACATTTAGGACATGTTTCCCCTTGCAGTTAAGTCCTGGTAGCCTGTTTACAAGCCCTTCATTGTCACTGTCAGTCACATGTGAATAACTTAGTTGTCTCCCTGATTAGGCTATCATGTGTAGATGAAACCAGTCCTGAACACAGACTGGTAAAGCTCCACTAATCAGATTACTTCTGGGATGGAAGAGAAATAAGCTATACACACAAACATACACAATCCCACACAGTGTTCCCACATATACTGTAGTAGTTTTCCTTCTCATTGCTGACACTTTCCATCTTTGGTTGGAAACAGACTGCATGGTTGGTTCAAGGCCAAAAAGGTTTTGATATGATTGAAATCTGAACTGAATACAGAGTCTTATCAAGTGTTGCACAATCTTGACAGACGCTTATACAACCACAAACTAATTCGCTTGAGGAACGAATACATTGAACTTTTCTTTAGTACTTAGCATATGTTCAGCTTAAGTTTCACAAAATCCCAGTTACGCACACCTATTACAATTACGCAAATCTGTTCTTAAAAACACAGCGATCTTATGTTGGGACCTAGACATACATCTTCCTCACAGCTTTCATTGTGACAAATAGACAACAAGTAAAGTAACAGCTTGGAAAGGAATGACAGTGCTGCTTCAGGGTAGTTGTGTCTGTCTCGGAGATAAGCCAGAAAATGAAAAATGAATGAAAGTCTTACTTTCACTTACTGTCTGTCTGGTTGAATTTAATGCTCATTTCATTTTGGTCTAATTAGCTTCATCCTATCCTTAGGCAGGACATACCTCTGCACAGGTGACCTATGGGCAGGCGGTCACTATGTCACTTTGCATTTATGACTCCTTATATAACTGCCTAGGTTTTCTAGCTAAACAGGAAGGGAGTCAGTGATTTAAATGCCTTCCTCCCTGCTCATTTCTGTATGTGCACGTGTGTAAGTGCACATGCACACACATTGACCTGGGCTGTGCACTGTGTGAAAGGATGCTCTGACTAATTGCAAATGTGTTTTTGGAGTGCATGCTTTTAGCTACTGTATGCATGTTTATGTATCTTGGTGTGAGTTCATCCTTGTTTCTGAGAGTCTAATCTGAGGCTGGCTCCAGCTGGCTGCCATGTGTAGGGGGGCTCCTCCTCCTCCCTGAGCTCTTAATTAACTCTGGACCAGGGCCTCAGTGCGCCGCTCCCATCGGCAGCTTAGCAGGAGGAGCAGCAGTGATCCTGGTGCACAGGCAGAGCAAAGACGATACAGGAAGGTTTGACATAGTAACAGTGATCTCCATTCACAGACAGTAGGGCGAGATATTAACGCATACGTAAGTAATATTTGTCTGAATGTTACAGTATGCATAGCTGTAAATATTGTTTTTTTTTTAATTTGCATTCGTTACATATGTTATATTTACATTTTTGTGTCATTTCAGAAACTTAGGAGCAAAGGTAAAGCATTGGGAGGGATGCAGTCTTTTAATATTTTAAATTTTGGTCTTTACTTTTGAAATAGTTATCTACAATTAACAGCTTTTTTATGAACCTGTCCTGCTTTGCTTTATATGCATCTATTGCAGACAGCAAAAAAATACAATGCCTGATGTAAACACAGTATGAAACCTTCATTTATTACTTGGCATTTTATAAACCTCTACAAAGAATGTGCCTAAATTGAATTTGTTTTGTAAAATTGGTAATTATCGAGGGCACTTGGACAAGTCAGTTCAGCAGTTGAACAAGTGCCAACCATACACATGAAACCTAATAACAACATGGCTCATAGAAGATCCGTTAAACAGCATAGTTAGGAATAACTGGAAGCTGTTGATGTTTTAAATCTCTGCTGTGTTTGTTTAAATACTGTAGTCACCACCTGCATCAGCTTCATTCAGTACTAACAGCTTTGCCAGGTATTAGTAGACGCCAACTGGCCTGTGACAGTTGGCACCAAGTGTGGGGTAAAGACAGAAAGGTGTTGAAGGATAGAACAGTTGGTGGAGAGGATGAAATCATGGTGTAGGTATTCAAAACAAAACCAAACTACTCAAGCTTTAGATTTTCTCTTATCTTTCTGCTTGGAAATAAGATTAAATAATTGATTGTAGTCCCAGTGGCTACTCAATGTGATTCCTCTATTCCCAAGGAGGAGAAAGTACAACAAGACAATTCAGCATAGCTTTCAAAGCAGCACATTGTTCGTGAAGGGTGTTTACTGTCTGTCAGCAGCGGTGCTTGGCAGTGGTGGCTCTGTGTTTACATAAGTGTTTGGTGCGATGGAGCAGGATGGTTCAAGTGACAGCAGATTCCACAGAGAGTTTGACTGAGAAAGCCCATCTGCTGCTGAACATGCATGACGACGGGAGGCATGGGAGCGTTCCAGGATCCCTGCAACTCCATGCATGCAAACATAGCTGTCGCTGTAAGCGACACCGCCTTTAAACCTTAAAAATACCATCTGCTTGTGTCAAGATCGAGAGTTTGTAACAGAATCAAAATTTTTTCAATTTGAATACCTGAATGCTATTAACAGTATTTCTGGGGTGGCCAATTTCCTGCAGGAAACATAATGAACAGGAATGTGAAAATGGTAACCCTGGATTTAAGGAGGTCTTTTTATGTGTTTATTGATAACAGGGGTGTGTATTGGCACAAATATGGCAACACAATACGTATCAAAAAAACATTTGAAAAGACTTGAAGACCCCTGATATAAACCCTAAATAAAGTATAATTTGGCTACTTTAGCTGTACTGTAAGTAAACTTTACTTTAATGGGAGATTCACTGGGATATTCACTTATCCTAAGATCTGCTGTGATGTCTGATCTCATTCAGTGCTGTCATTACAACCATATATGATCCATATGCCTAAAGACTGGATGATATTCAGAGAACTACTCTGTAACTATTCTCTGGGAAATGGCCAAATAACTTAAATACTGTAGGCAGTTACTGATTGGATAATCTATTCCATAACTATGGCTCCTGTGCACACTGAGGAGTCCTTGTCCTGGAACACCTAACAGTTGAATCCAGTAGTATTTCTTAACACCACCACTATGTGCACTGCTATTTGGATACTGTTTCAAACTGTCCAGATGTCCAGTCTACATGAAAATATGGGCTAAATAATATGTTTCTGTCAAACCCAATGGCCAAAAGTAGTATGCAGTCAGCTAACAGTAATACTGCTAATAAAACACAACATATTTAGTTGACAGATAAAAATATTTCCTGGAGTGTGTGGCTGGTTTGCAATTGTATCCATTGTTGTTTTAATAGTTTTGGCTTTGAGAATATTTATTTTACTTCACAGCTGAAAAAACACTTTCTATGAGACATATCAACGTCTGCACAAAAACTCAAAAGTATAATTTAGCTGTAGCCAGCAGTGCACCAGTTGCTGCTAACCTAAGAGGGTGGGTGGGATGTGACTATTTGTAACATGGGCACCCATCTTCACAAAAGTATATAGTTGCATGAAAAAGTAAGGGAACTATTTACGATTGTCTGCATAAATTGTATGTTCAATAAAGAAATGAAAGATCATTTGTTTTATCAGTTTAGAAGTGTTTGTTAATATTTGTGACTTTGTTGTCACTGTTATCAACTAATTTATAGAGAAAACCAGGAAATTGTAAAAAAGTTCACCTACTTTTCTTACACCTGTATATGTAACATCTAAACACAAAAAAATAATATGACCCCTTCTTACTTTTCCTTTTATGACAAGTCTAAAAGCCTGCTGCGAAACAAGACAATTATTAACAGTTACAGCCAGACAATGAGAAGTCTCTCTGCATTACGATAAAGGGTTACAGTGTCACTGTGTTGAGGACTGTAGAACCCTCCTCCCCCTCACCATCACCTCACCTTCGACGTAATCTGGAGAAAACTGGGCAATTTATTGCATTAATCACAATGGATTAGCAAGTTTCATTGCTTAGTCACGCTCACAAGGCCCCACTTCAAAGGCTCAGCTGCATTAGCTGTTCTGAGTCACACACGTACACACACATAAAGCTGAACTTACGACAACGCCACCCCAACCTGGGCCTCAGCTCTCCTTGGACATTGAAATAAGGCACTGAGGACAAATGCATGTAGTGTTTTCCATGAAAGATGTCTCCTCTGGACCCTGCACACTGAGGGATCCTTGTCTTTCTGTTTATGTGTCCCATTGTGGTTCTTCACTCCATTCCTCTTCTTAGAGGAACTTGGCGTACACTACTGTAAACACACGGAGGTTAATTCCCATACTGTAATCATATGCTTTTTTCGTGCAAAGTTTCAAATTTACAGGATTCCTTCTGTATCTGATCTGGCATTATTTGATAAGCTAATTTAATATGCCCATAGCAACAATTGAATATGACCATGCATTATTTTGGTATGTGACATGCAAAGGACCCTAAAATTTATTTCTTTTTTGTTTTGCAGGCAGAACAAAAGGACAGAGTCTTGTCAACAAGTGAAGACTCACTCCCTTGCCGCCACAACTCTAAAGCAGACCCAGTAATCAGGAGCCGACCTCTCAGTGATATATATCCACTTCACAGTCAATGTGATAGAAGTGCAGTACCATATCTGCTGTCTGGATGTAACACCCATGTACAGTCAAGGACTGCAGGCCCTGATGAGAGCAGATTGAACAGTAGCAAAACTTCCGCTTGGTCCAACCCTGTTATAGGTCACCCTGAAGCTAATTCTCACTCATCAAGAATAATGCGTCTTTTTTCTAACTCAAGGAAGGGCCCCATCCCTGCTCACCATCCAACCAGTGATGGTCCCACGTCCATCCAAAGCAACAACAGCAATAGCAGCCCCCAGTCCTGGTCAGGGCTGGGTGTTGTGGACTCCTTCAAAAAACTTCGCTCTTCTGTTTTTCAGAGTATTCAGAGTAGAGGGCCAAGTAACCAAGATGGAGAGCATGACCCTTCATCATATCAGGAAATGTCTAATGGCACAATTGTGGCTAACACTGATCCTGGGACAGATAATACAAATTATTTAAACAGCGCAGAAGCACACCAGGTGTCTAATGGACATTTTACTGTCCAGAAGTTGGCTATGATGCAACAATATAGCTCAGATACTGAGGACTACGATGATGAAGAAAACGATGAAGGAGGTGGCCTCGCACGAAACTCACGATTCTCGAGGAGTATTAGGAGAGCATACGGAGCTGGACGCATCTCTTTACATGACATTGGCAATGGAAAAGCCACAAAAAGTAACACAAGTGAATCCACAGACACTCAGACATCCAATGTAAATGTTCAAACGGAAAACATGAAGGACAGCACGAATGTGAAAGTGCTGAACAGACTGAGCAAAAGTGCAGAAAATCTCCATATATTTAAGGCGCCCTTCAGACGCAAGGCGGCATCTCCATGTCCTCCTTCACCACACGAAGACCCCCACAGGACTGTCACATCAAACATCCAGAGAACAGCCAGTGCCTCCTCAGTGGACATTCAAGACCACAGTCCTAACAGCAGGAAGACCCTTATAAAGACCAAGGCACCAATGCTGAAGCTAGTAGGAAGCATGACTGACCTAACTGTCCGTCGTAAGCGAAGTCCCTCCCACAGCCCCACCTCTCCATCTCCAGTGTCACCTCTGAGCCGTCTCCATGATGATTACTCCCGCCGCGTGCCTTGCCTGCAAACTACTGAACGACGTCGCCGGCCGTCGCCTGTGAGAGTCCGAGTCATGTCTTTGGAACATACCCCGCTGGTTCATCATCAGTCTGAACTCAGCATTGGCCCACAGCAGCATCAGGCCCTCATCAGACCAGTTTCTGTTGATCCATTAGATAGAACAGAGGAAACTTCACCTGGAGCTCCTGCTCATTTTAAATCACAGGTTGTAGCCACAACAAGTGGTTATAAACAGACTACAGAATGCAGTACATCTCTACTCAGCCAAAAAGAGTCCTTACAACAACAACACACTGACGCCAACCCATTAACAAATGAGGTAAGCGTGTAAGTTGGCAAATCATGTGCATAAAGATGAAACAAATCTAATGTGAGGTTGTTCATCTTCTTGGCACGTACAGTTACTTTTTGTTAGCAGCCAGTGTTGCATTACCAGTTCCTCCCTGTTATGATACCTAGTTTATTTTTATAAAGCTGACTTGATAATTTTTTCTCTGCTCACAAAAGGATAAAACATACAGCAGCTAAAATACATAAAAAAGATGTGAAATGTCCCGTTCACCAGGTCTCATTAAGACTTATAAGTAAGAGATCACAAGGTTATGGTTTATCATGCCCTCAAGCTTTAAACTGATTTGACCTCTTCCTTATCAAGTAGAACAGCATAGTCATTAATGGATGTTAATCTTCCAGCTGGAAAGAATTGCCCCCCCGTCTCAGGAAATCAAATGTCACCCCTTTCAATTGTGCTTTTATGAATTGACCTTTGAGTCTATCACAATTCTAACCTACAGAGATAAGTTCTCATGTCTACGTGGTACCTGTCAGTATGGTGCTCACATACTAAAAAACCTGAACTCCAAAGTCCATGTTAGAGGCAAATAAATAATGACATAGATGTAACTCTCCTGTGTTTGACTTCTGCTACAGCAAGATCACATGCTGAAGCCAGCTGTTCTTTGCTACCAGCCACACAGATGAAGCAGCCTGAGTTAATGATTAGGCTTTGGTTATGATTAGTGGCTCTTGCGCAAAACATCCCCATAGTCCTGTTGCTGTGGGAATGTAGGCAGCTATGAGTGAGTACAGCCCCCGTCTTGATTCTCTCCCTTACCGCTACAGTAGCTGTAGCACAATGGATCAAAGTCCAGCACCATGGACCCTGGGCCGGCTAACAGCACCACTGGGTAGACAGACCAGAACACAATTCATTATACCAGTGTCTTTACTTAAGAAAAAAAATTGGGAGACTTGACCTGTGTGACACAGCTTAGTCTGTGTGGTTGTGTGTGTTTCACAATGATGCTAGTCAACTGTGTGCCTCTCCAGTGTGTATGTCGGGGATCAGATCAAGATCGAGACAGCTATGAGGTGAGATCTGAAATCACTGGCTGAGTAATGGACAGCAATTTCCAAAATGAGTAACCATTTGCCAATATTTGACCATTTTTACTTGATGACACATACATGCAGTGTGATAACATTTAATTGTGGAATATTTGTGCAATTTCTGTTCTTGTTTAAACTTGATAAGGAAAGGGGTTCTTTTTGTTCTGTATGTGGAGCCAATCACTGTGTAAATGTGATACTTTATCATCAAGTTTTCTGCAAGAATCCTGATAACAATCAATAATACAGTGTTACCTGTGGTTGTGCTTTGAGATCCAACCAAGACAGTTATTTCTAGTTGGGCATTATGTGACTTGTTTTACCATTTTGCTTGGTTTCTTATTAACAGATGTCCTCCTGAGCAGAAACTGTACTGTATGTCTCTGTACATCGCAGACCACATCATCTTTCTCATCTGGTTCTCAACTTTTTTCCCCAGGTGACATCAGAACAAGTGAGAGGAGCACTTCTCCAAACAGAGCAAATGTCTCCAACAACCAGCAGCAGCACACCTCCTGTCTCACCAACATGCCTCTCTGAGCCACCCACATCACCCACAGATACAGCTCTGACTTCAACAGAAACATCCTTTGTTAATCCCAGACGAAGGACTGGGCGCCCGAGACCTCGGCCAATCTCTGACTACGGGCAGCTCATTTCCAGGAAGCACTCCGTTCCCGAGGAAGTGGCACAACTACATACAGAGGGAAAGACAGAAAATACATCATTGCATAAAGACTGCAGTAATAGTGATGCATATGGAAGTGAAGAGATCCCCCAGACCTGCAGAGTGAATGGCGACCTCCAGTGCGGGAGGCAGCGGCCCATTTCAGTCATAGGAGGCCTGGATCTGTTTCCCCCAGATTCTGAGGAGAAGGATGACTGCCTTCCTTCTGTGAGCTTCTACACTTACTCATGCAACTATAGACTCACTATAAGTATTCTTTATTTGAAAAATGTGTTGATTGTCTCAATTGACTCTAGGACTTAACTACAGAAACCGGGAGCATTAGTAAGATACTTTGGATGGCAACTTCACAGATTTTTTTTACTTGTTTGATATGGTTCCAGATTTTAAATCATATAAATCAATGGTACTAAACTCCCTTCTGCCCTCCCTATATTAAGATACCATTCTCCCTGTAGATGAAAAAATCTTTTAGATGATTTCTTTCAGAGGAGTTTTTCAGTTCAAACGATGATCCTCTAGTTGCTCATACTGTAGTTTTGGTCCTTGTTGTCCTGCTCCTCCAAAACCTCATCAGATGACTTAATCTGAACTGAAGACTTTCCCAGATGACATAATCTCTGAACCATAGGAAGCAAGTTGAAAATCTGTCAAGTTATTTTTTATAAAAACTACCTGGTTTTTTTAAATAGACTCCTGATTTATTTTCTCAAATTTTATGTCTCAATTCAGTGTTTCCATGGTCTTTCTGTAGATGTAAATAAACATTTTCCTATCAATGTGGCATGCTGCAGCTATACAGTAGAAGTAAGGGGAAATTAAGTAAAACATCCATTTATTACAGGGTTTTCTAGTAGTACTAGCAGAATTAGGTTTACAGAAAGTGAGCTCTAAATTCCAGGATGTTTTGTTTTGTCCTCTCTGCAGCCCCTGTCGCGGCCGCCCATCCCCTCCCACCAGGTGCCCCCCTACAGAGCAGTGTCTGCCAGGTTTCGACCCACCGCCTTCTCCCAGAGCACCCCCATTGGACTGGATCGCGTTGGACGGCGAAAACTTCACAGAGTGCTCAGCGGTGAGAACTGAGGGTTGTTTTTGTGTGACAAGAGATCACAGATTTTAGTCTGTGAGAAAACAAGAGTCTAGGAATGTCAATATGTGCTGGAGGAAAATGTTGGTATAGAGCCAGGTGTGGGTGTGCCTACATCTCTGGCTTCTCCGTGCATTTTTTTTTTCACTTTTGTCAGAATATTTTCAGGTCCTCATAATTCTTTAACCTCTGTATATATGTTGCAGATGGCATATCTGAGTGCTCAGCCACACTTGATGACAGCGTGAGTGAGGAGGAGGAGAGCAGCTTTGAGGAGCTCACTGATGTCACACCCTATCTCCAGCCAGGGGTGGAGATCTCTGTGCTCAACGAGGTAAGGCTGAGATGAGGAGGTTTGCACACTCCTTACGCTGTAACACTCACAATTATCTTCTCCGAGAAAGTGATCTGAATTTATGTTGCAACATTAATCTTTATATGCCTTGTGAACAGTTTATGTGTGTAAAATGTTTGGCTACAGTTCAGCACAACAGACAACTAGTGCAGTGTCCACAAGTCCAAACATAATCTTGGATGTTCGACATGGGCTTGGCCTGCATGTAATTGTATTTCTATCTTATCTGTGTGTATGCTACTCAGTGGATAAGCTCAGGCCATGCGGTGTACGCTGAAGCACTCTGGGACCATGTGACTATGGAGGAGAAGGAGCTGGCCTTCAAGGTTGGAGATGTTATCCGTATACTGGATGCCTCACATAAGGACTGGTGGTGGGGCAGAGGGGCTGACAAGGAGGCCTGGTTCCCTTCCAGCTTTGTGAGGGTAAGTCGACTTCCTGACCCTTGTGTCTCATGCATGTTTGCTCTCCAACAGCACAGAAAAGACATGCAAACTGGCTTAGCGCCAAATAAACCTCCCCAGCCCTCTTAATGGTGTGTGTGTGCAAGGGTTCAACTGGTTCCTATGGTGATTTGTGGTGATTGACAGTTTAGGCCTAATTAGGCAGCTGCAGTAACCATGGTGAGGTTATTTGACTGGCAGATGGACATCTGCTGTGTGATTGCCTGTAGCTGAATCAATGTTGCCGGAGCTGGTTAAACATGCGCATGTTGTTACTTTTGTGATGTGAATTAGGTCTTATGTAGTTTAAGTAGTTGTTGTCCTGCCTTTTGTAATTGTGACATTTCTCAACCACCACACTTGATTGTCTGGAGACTGGGAAAATATATTGGCACAATATGTTTTTGGCAAACTAATTCTGTCTTTTAGCAAGCATGTTTTCATGATTTCCACTCACGAGGTGACATTGTGTTTGTGGATGTGTTTCAGGTGCGAGTGAACCAAGAGGACTCTAGTGCAGAGAGTGTGGAGAGTGTAGCCGACCAGGAAGATTCAACTCCCAGGGAGAAACATGCCGCTCAGCACAGAGAACAGATGAGAACCAATGTGGTTCAGGAAATCATGAACACAGAGCGCATCTACATCAAGCACCTAAAGGACATCTGTGAGGTATGTGCCTCAGACAGTGCACATTAAAGTTAAGAGCTTCTGCTGTTGTTTGCTCCAAACTGTATAATTCATACCTGTTAAGATAAACAGTTCTACAATTGTAAGAATCTTTTCTTAAATATTTGTGATTTTGAAATATTTGAGAACATTTATAAAGTATATTTACCTACGTGCAACAGTCCAGCACCTCCTGTTGGCTAGTATTTGAACTGTATTCTGTCAGAAGAATGCATCATATTTATATTGTATCTTTCAGGGTTACATCCGCCAGTGTCGTAAACACTCTGACATGTTTACTGAACAGCAGTTAAAGACCATCTTCAGCAACATAGAAGACATTTACAGGTTTCAGAGGCAGTTTCTTAAAGACTTGGAGAAGAAATACAACAAAGATCAACCACATCTCAGTGAAATAGGCTCTTGTTTCCTCTTGCAGGTATCAGCCAAACACAGTATTCTGCAATACTCTGTTCTTACTGTCATTTACTGGATTCAGTGTTAGTGATTCATTCTGTTATTTCCCAGGGGGAGGGCTTCTCTATCTACTCGGAGTACTGTAACACTCATCCAGCAGCCTGTACTGAGCTGCAGCGCCTTATGAAGTTGAGCAGATATAAACATTTCTTTGAGGCTTGCCGACTCCTCCAGCAAATGATCGACATCTCCATTGCTGGTTTTTTACTCACACCCGTCCAGAAGATTTGTAAATACCCCCTACAGCTGGGAGAACTACTCAAGTACACCCCTAAGGACCACAGGTACTTGTAATTGTACATTTTTGATGTTTTTGTCTCTGTGACACATTGACACTTATTACTTAAAGCTTCTGTCTTTAGCATGCATGTAAGACCCTATTTTTATCATGTGTATGCTGATTGTTTAGTTTTTTTTTCTTCTCCCTCAGTGATTACTCTGGAGTGAGCAAAGCACACGAGGCTATGAAGAACGTGGCCAGTCTGATAAATGAGGGGAAGAGACGGCTGGAAAGTGTTGATACTATCGCTCACTGGCAAGTTGCCATTCTCCACTGGGAGGTGAAGATAACTATTATTTATAGGTTGTCTCTGTGTTTTTCCAAAACCCTATTTAAAGAATGTTGATTTATATTGGATATTTTTTTGACCGTTTGAGTGCTTTTTTTGTGTTGCTGTAGGGACCCGATGTGCTGGAGCGCAGCTCAGAACTGATCCACTCCGGTGAGCTGACTCGAATTGTCCGACAAGGCAAAATGCAGCAGCGCAGCTTCTTCCTGTTTGACCACCAGCTGGTCTTCTGTAAAAAAGACGTCCTGCGCAGAGACTTGCTTCACTACCGTGGACGTCTGGATATGGACCATACAGAGGTGGTGGATGTGCCTGATGGGCGGAATCCAGACCTGGGCTTGACCGTGAGGAATGCGCTGTGTCTGCGCCACGCCTCCACTCTAGAGTTTATGTGTGTGCTGTGCTGCAAGAAGACCCAGGACAAGCAGAGGTGGTTAGAGGCTTTTGCCAAGGAGAGACACAGAGTCAAGGAGGACCAAGAGATGGGTGAGTTGAGCTGGATTCCTTTCACTGATTATATAAAGCAGTGGGTAGATGAAAAATAAAGGTGTTCAGGGGACAAACACTGGCAAAGATGTGGGTTGCTGGAAACATTTTGACCTAAGCATTGTGCTGTGTGTGTGTTGGCAGGAATGGAAATCAGTGAAGAACAAAGAAAACAGGCTATTGCTAATGCCAGAAGAGTCAAACAAGGGAAGATAAAACGTAGGGAAAATATTTTTCTTACCATCTTTATTTATTTTTAGTTATTCTTCAAATTTATTGTAAATTTGACTTTTGTTTTGCCTGTTCATCTTTTAGCCATTGGTTACTCTGGCTCTGTCCCACCCCACCACCAAAACCTTCACCCACTTCACCAGCGTCACATCACTATTCCAACCAGCGTGCCTCAGCAGCAGGTGTTTTCACTGGCTGAGCCCCCAAAACGAAAGCCTTACCACCTGTTGTACAACATCACCCGCAACGCCTTTTTCAGGAAGTGAGGGCATTTGCATTTATCCTTTTTCCCTCTGTACATGATCAAAGCACACTCAATCTGTACTGAAGACTTAAGGAC
>OMLM01003984.1:15407-29565 GCA_900302695.1 Helostoma temminkii | reverse complement strand
AGACTTAAGGACACTTTATTTTTTTCTCTTCCTGTCTGTGAATGTACCGTCAAGTTTTGTTTTGTACCACAAGTCTTTATTTGTCTCTATTTTTGTTGCATGTTGAAGTTCAGTGCCTACACAGAAGGGGCATGACTAAAGTGTTAAAACAGTGACTCTGTTGGTTTGTTAAAGATGCTGCTCACTAAAGCTCATGAGACCCCATCCCTTTTCTTATTAATTCCTGTAAGATTTTTTTAACTTTAATTATGACAACAATGTACATTACAATCTGCTTTTGTTGACAAAAATAGTTTTAGTTTATTTCACAAAGGCTGGACCCTTTTTTTTTTTTTTTTTGCTTTGAGTCAGCTCTGAGCACAAAACAGCCAGAGGATAAATTAACTGACACATTCATCTACTCTGTTAACACTGTAAATAAACCTCTTGTACAAACATACAAAATGAGAATGTTGTTACTTTAAAATAAGTGTTTGTTTATACGGCTAACCACTGGCAAATATACTTTATAGCTATTAGTTAATGAATGAAACATTAGCTGTGTGGAGGAGGTACGTTGCCAATAGTGAGCTCCCCGTTTCTCCACTGCTCACCTGTGCGGATGGATCTGGTTTCACACACACCTGTTCACTGTGCATAGCAGTGTGCTGTGTGGTTTTGCACAGCATCCCTGTTTTTGTTCTGAAGTGAAAGAGAATGGATCTTAAAAAACGAGGTATCAGGAACTAGATGATAGCAGTTTGAAGCGATGCCTGTGTCATGGGCACAGAGGGCGAGGAGAACCAGCAGCCGAGCGGAGATGATGCATGTCAGCAGGACTCTGCCAGTGTAAGTAAGATACTTAAGGTAGTGTTAGTTTTTTACAAATTCAGTGAGATGAATAATCATCTCAGTGATAAACCTTTAAGAATATGGCTGTCCCAGGATGTTAAACCAAGATGATGTGTGTTATGTGCTAAATGAGTGAAATATATTTTTTAATGTTAACCTAACTTGTGATGAATTAACTGCCCAGTATGGGATGACACTGAATGAATAATACATGTGCACTGTGTAACTCAATGAGGGCCAAGTGTTACATTTGATGGAGTTAGTATTAGTTTCATGCATCTCGCGTCACAGGCTGAGGTGACCAGTAATGGAGCATCGCTGCCAGTTGTTTATCAGAGGTTTCAGATCAGAGGTTAAATGTAATCTCCTCTGTTAAATTTTAATCTTATAAAACAGATGCTTTTCCAGTTTATATCGACACATATAAATCAAGCCTCTGTTCAGTTCCACTAGCTCATGTGTATAAAGAAAGAAGGGCAGCAGTAGCTCTTAATGTTTCTCTACTAGAGCCACTGTGGCTCTCTTCTGCCCTTTTATCCCAACACTTAATTCTGAGGGCTGTGGTCCACTGGGTGAGGGAACTAACAGTGTGAAGACGCTTGACTTTCCTATCATTTCAGCATCATTAATCCCAATAGAAATCGGGACACACTGAAGTGACTACTTGAAAGGGTAAATTAAATTTACTGCTTCTGTGATGGCACTCGTACGAGTGTGTGTGTCTAACTCCCTGGCTGCAGATTACAGATGTGTCTGTGGAGCTGGCAACAGTGGACCACACTCTCCGAAAACTGCACAGGAAGTACCGAAAGACAAGACGGAAGCCGAAGGGTCTTCAGAGGCTGTGGGCGTATCTGTTGAACATCCCACACCTTGCTGTTATCGTCACAGCAGTGGTGTTTGTAGTGGTGGTGATCATGTGGACACTGCTGTGGGTCTTCATATGTAAGTAAAGGCCATCTTTTATTTTTATTTTAATCCCAAAATGCCATAGTTTTCTATCTTTGAAGATTATAATTACAATACAAATTTAAAGTAGTCATTTCATGATGTGTCATGTAAGCTCATCTGATCTCAGACTGCTTCCTGTTAAAATTGCATACAAATTTGTTTTCTTTACGTCATGTGGAGTAGTATTGTATTCTACCATTTGGTGGTTATGTAGTTTGTATTGTACATTTACATTACTTTGAAGCTGTGGTACAATGCAAAACATGACTTGGTTTTCTTAGTCTGCAGGGAAAGTAACAGTGGGGTGTATTTTGCTGGGATGTTCCGTGTCGCCAACATAGACTTTATCCCTGAGTACCGCCAGGAAGACTCCAGTGAGTTTGTGTCCATGGCAAACAAAATACAGCATGTGGTATGTATCAGTGTAACCATTATTTACATGAGGGTTAGTGCTGATCTAAGGGAGTGCTATACTTAATTAGTGGTATCTTGTAGGTGAGCAATGTGTACAAGATGTCCTCAGTAGCCAAACTCTACAAGCAGGCTGTTATTTCAGACCTCAGGTACAGTGGACTTGCTTGTTGTAGCAACAGGTAGCTCAGCTAATGATTATTATTTAGTTCTTGCTTTTTATTGCAGTAAACATTGTTTTTCTCACTCAGCACCAACAATAAGGGTGGTGTGTTGGTGCATTTCTGGATGGTGTTTGTGGTCCCTCATCTGAAGAGCACAGCAGTGTGTGAGGAATGTATAGGAGCCATCTTCAGAGACTCTGTTTATACAAATAACAGGTCCTCTGTTGGCTACCTCCTGGATCTTCCAGTTGATATTGACTCAATCCTTATCAATGGTGTGTATTTATATTTGTTTTTGCATTCCAATTGTGGTTATCAGCACAGAGACTGATTGTTGTGTCCTCCTGCAGCTGTTCAGCGCTCAGATTACACATCAAATGTAGCAGGTAAGGGAAAACACCTAATGAGGCGTATAAAGGTTCTACCGAATGTTACATTTTCCTCCTCTTCCAGGCTCACAGTGTGTAGATAAGATGTATGCCAACTTTCAAGGGACAAGGGTCCCTTTAAACGTCTTCTCGTCGTGGGGCGGTGTGAGTTGCCACGTAAAGCTCACTGCTGCCCCTGAATCCTTAATCCGTCTGACAGTCACGTCATTCCTCATTGAGCCCAGCGACTGCGTGAATGATGCTCTGATTGTGTACGACGCTCTGCTGCCCATGAGAGGGCGCATTCTGCACAGGTGAGTTTGTGTCTCAGTTTGACCCACTTAGTTCCCCTTCTGTATGTGACTAAAAAGAACCATGGAATACAAAAATATGCCATATTTTGTCACCAATGCCAGAAATTATGTTAATCTAAGTTAAAAACTTGTGTCTCTGGGTTTTAGGCTGTGTGAGCCAGTGTCCAGCGCCTTCTCCCTTGTGTCTACCTCAAATGTCATGTTGCTGTCCTTCATAATGACTAATGGCAACAAGAGTTTCCGAGGACACTTTGAGGCAATAGCTGAAGAAGGTATGACGTATTTACCTTGATTATTTAGTCTGTTGTTTCCAACCTTTTTAACTTGTGTCTACATAAAGAGAAGCAACAATTATGTAGTGGATAGTTGGATGAGAAGGACACTTCTCTTTTCACGTGTTTTGTTTTATTTTTAATTAATTCCTTTTTGTTTTGTTTAAAGGAACTAAATTGGTATATTTTTGTGTTTACAAGCAAAAATCAGTGAGTAGAGGAAAAAAGAAAATTTTGTGGTTAAGCAGGATGTTTTATCCCCAGACTGAGGATCGCTATTATAAGCAACAGTTCTTTATTACATAGCTGGAGGAGGAAGTATAACTTTTAACTTGGTTTCTGTCTCTGTCAGTGTGTCTGTCTCAAATTGAGACTCCCTTACAGCCTGGTATCACTCATCAGATCTACAGCCCCTTCTACCCCAGCCTGCTGCCCCCTCAGTGTTCCTGCACCTGGAAGTTTGCAGTAAAGCACACATACAAACATATCTTGAAAAAAAATTATGAAGACATTTTTTAAATAGATTTTGTCGATAGTGTTTCTTGTTTCTATTTGATTCTAGACCCCTAACAGTGCTTTAGGAGTTGCTCTGCAGTTTGAAAACTATGAACTGAAACCAAAGGACATGAAAGGTTGTGACAATGGCTGGTGGAAGGTCAACGAAATCATGTATGTGTGTTCAGCTACAAATAAAATTACACTATTTCATATAATTTTAACATTTCTACATATCTACAACCTTAAATAATGTCTTCCTAAGCTGGGAAAAAGTCATCTCAGAGTATCAGATGTTATCGAATGATACATGATTCAGGAATTAAGTTATTTTTACACTGGATTAAATTACGCATTTACTTATTCAGAATACAACAACATCCTGTGATGGTTTCTTCACGGTTTCCTTCCACAGTTTCTGTGGCACATACGTGGGACACCACACAGTGTTTCGGATCGCTGACCACCACCCAGAGGTGGAGTTTCGCTGCAGCTCACGTAATTCTGTTCAGCCGTTTCAGGCGTCATACAGCAGCTACAATATCAGTCAACGTAAGCAAAGCCGGACTAGAGCATGACTCATTAAAGCAGTCAGGATGCATTGTAGGACATGACTGATCATTGGCATTTCATTGTACCTATTTGTGGATGTGAGTTAATGACTTTGTTTTGAAACTGATTCTGATGATGGACATTTAGCAGCTTCAGGTGAACATAGATTAGATTTTAAAAAAGGCACCAACACTGTTGGCGCCTTAAAAGTATACTCAGCTTAAGTATACTCTTATTACAGTTTTATATTATTTAATATAAATTCATTCGTGTGCCTTTAGAACAAAAAATTAGCAGTAAAATAATCTTTCTTCCAGCCTGTCCAGAGAGCCACTTCCTGTGCTCCACAGGGCTGTGTGTGGAGAAGAGTCGACGCTGTGATGGTCTGGATGACTGTCAAGATGAGAGTGATGAGGTCTTCTGCTGTAAGTTGTTAAAACATAGTCACTGGTTGAGGTTTGAACTTTTTTTTTTCAACTGAGTCATTGAAAAAAAACCTGTTTAGTAGTAACGGTTTTGTTGTACAGCATTTGCCTGAGCAATCAGTCATGCATACAGTATCTCCACAGTGACACCCACAATGAACTGTGGTGGCAACAGTCCTCTACATCCTCTATTTGTGTGCAATGGAGAGATCGATTGCACCAATGGAAAAGATGAGATGAACTGCACTCAGGGTATTTTCTTTTTCTTTTCTTTTTTTTAACATTTTTTAATTTAGGTTTCAGCAACAGTTTCTAATCCACTACAGTATGCGTGCTCTTACATCCTTTTCATTCTTTAACTACTAATAGTTGCAATATGTCCTGTGTTTTTGTTAGAAACAACCTGCTCTGCAATCAGGTATCAGTGCAGCAGTGGCTCCTGCATCCTCAAGAAGAATGCAAAGTGTGATGGTGTTTATGATTGTTGGGACCATAGTGATGAGGTGGACTGTGGTGAGAAATTTCATTTTTCTATATTTACATTGGAGTTTGAGTCCTCCCCCTTTGTAAGTGTTACTGCTACATAATGCACATCCCAAAAGTTCTGAATCATAAATCATCAATCATCAACAATTTTGAATTTCCCAACATTATTCCACATTTACATATCCCCCCTCTAGCCTGTGACACCATATGGTGAATTGCAATAACCAGCAGGTAAATTGCCCTTTTTATCGTTAACATTTGCCTAACTGCTAACAATAGACACTCATTGTGGAAGACATTTCCTGTTTGCTCTTCACTCAAATAAAATACCATAAAACAATTTATCTACTCAATCTAAACCATAATCAAGCTCTTCTTATTTTCCTTTTGAGTGTCCACTTTTAATAAATCTGTTGGTACATGCTGGCACTACACTGCCAGTTCTCTGTCGGGTATTTTACATGATTTAATGAGAAGGTTGTTATTTCATTAAGGACTAAGCAGTTGACTGCAAACCTGCTGACCTGCAGCGCTGAGGTGACTCTGCTGTAATAGCTTCCTGCCTCAAGGTGGTGGGAACAGGGCTTTGATCGCTCACTGATAACGTGTGTGTGTGCGTACGTGCGCGCACCTGCACACGCATCTAGCTCTAACGTTATTAAAAAGGCAGACGGTTTGCGCGTCATGGAAATGACTCAGCATGTCAGGTTATTGTAGGCATACACAACTCTCTCACAGGTCTGATTTACTAAAGGTTTGCCCGTGCAAAACATGTGCAAACATGATTTAACACGTAAAAAACGTCACTAACTGATCTACTGAGGGCGCGCACTGAGGAATGCGTCTTTTAAATGAGCGAAATAGCGCACAGTGTTCATTTTGCACCTGATTTTGCCTTCATATCCGTGAAAAGTGGTGCGTTTTTGCCCGAGTGCGCAAAATGCACAGAGGAGAAAACGTATACACATAAACTAAGCGGTTTATGAAGCCTTGACGCGACTGAGACTAAAATTAATACGCTTAAAATTTGAAAACTTATTACATGAGTAGGCACAGGAGAAATGGGGGGGGAATGCGTGGAGAATATGTCGTTAAGCAAGTTAATATATATAGAATGGCGGAAGAAAAAGTAACAAATTGTCAACACGCTGTTTTGGAACTGCTGTTTGAGTTACGGGCTGATTTCAAGCCAAAAACGTCTTCGTCTGCGACTGTGTGTTATTTCCTTGGCTCTGTTTAGATGTGCACATTGTCTATGACTCCAGTAGCGCCATAACCGACGCTGTGACCAAACACCCTGAATCAGGAATTCATTTTGCTCGCTGCTAACAAATTAATTTTATATGATTTGTGTGATATTTTACATGATTTGAATAACCTTTATACAAGTGTGACTTAAGGCTGCCTCTAGTTCTTCGACACAAACCTAAACAAAATCAGCGGATTCGTCATCTTACATTGTATCATGAAGCCTCTGTCTGTAGTTTGTTTACCGAGCTTTAGGAGGATCAAATGTTTGTCTGATGTCAAGTCATCTGCGATGAGCTCAATAAGTGTATGATGGTTCATTAGGTTTGAACCATGTTGGCTTCTTTTATTAATGGTGAATAACAGGAATTGATACACTTTTAATTCATGCATTAAATCAGAATAAATCAAGCTTTAGTTAAACATAACTGTTGTGTGATTTATTATTAAATGTTACCTATCTTGAGTGTGCACAGTGCACACATGCACACACAAACATTTAGCTTCTTTATACTGAACCAAAACAAGACCAGTATAACAAGATAACTGATCACAATCTTCCCAGCCTGTGGTCGTCCTGTGCCAGTCAAGAAGGTGGGTTCCTCCACAGGCCCTGAACGCATCGTGGGTGGTGTTAACTCTGTGGAAGGGGAGTGGCCATGGCAGGTCAGCCTCCACTTCTCTGGTAACCTGTACTGTGGTGCTTCTATCCTCTCCTCTGATTGGCTCATCTCAGCTGCACACTGCTTCAGCAAGGAAAGGTCAGTCACCCTCACAGATTTTACGTGAGCAGCTGTAGCAACTAACCTGCAGTAACTCATAATAGAACTTCCCGCTGTGTTTTAAACTTGCAATCCTTCAAAATAAACAGTATTAAACATCTGTTTTGTCTTTGCATGGACATGAGTGGTGAGGAATTCAACCATGCATTGGTTTTTTTTATTCACAGGTTGTTTCATTTGAATTAATTTAAGAAAAAATTAATTACAATGCATAAAACAATAATGAAATAATGATGTATTTGAACATCTTTTCACATGAACAGGTTTTTTCCGTTTTCCATCTATTTGCAGTATATTTTATTGTGTTATTACTGCCAATTATTACCTTTTCAGAGTCTGCAGATGAACATAATATATTTTCTCAGTTAAAAAGAAGTTACTTCTGGTATGTATGCACAGCAGGTGACTGGTTTGCTTTTGTGAGCAAACCATTCATCTGCTGTGCATATTACCTTGTCTGTCATCTTATGTTACTAGGTGCAGTACGGTTTAACCTACAAAGTCTTTGTCTTCTGACTCTGCAGGCTGTCAGACCCACGCTACTGGAGCGCTCACTTTGGCATGCTGACACAGGGCAACGCCAAACATGTGGCAGAGATCCAGAGGATTGTGGTGCACGAGTACTACAATATGTACACGTTTGACTATGACATTGCCCTGCTGCAGCTCAAGAAGCCCTGGCCTTCCTCCCTCAGCCCACTGGTCCAGCCTGTGTGCTTGCCACCCCCCTCCCACACTGTCACCAACAGCCATCGCTGCTGGGTCACTGGGTGGGGATACCGCTCTGAGGAGGGTATGTAATACCTCAGATAGAACTCACCAACTTTTATATTTTAACAAAACTATATTTTAGGGGGGGCAGTAGTGTTAGATCAGAGCTCATTTTGTCATCTTGTAAGCTCCTTCCATATGAAGTATAGGACCCTCTTTATCAAGCACTGGACTATTTGTGTTCTACTGTTTATACCATCTTAAAGCCTCAGAATAAGTACATGTTTATCCATCAGTTGCATGATCCATGTCTATGTTTTGTCCACCTGCAGACAGGATCTTGCCCTCAGTGCTACAGAAAGCAGAGGTTTCTATAGTGAGCCAAACTGAGTGTAAGAAGAGCTACGGCCCTGTCTCACCACGCATGGTGTGTGCCGGTGTTCCTTCTGGAGAGCGGGATGCTTGTAGGGTGAGCCCATCACCTGTATTTTCATTTATACTTGTAAGAAGCAAGCAAACTTATTAAGTTTCTGAATCGGCTGTATTGTTCTTTATTATTTCAGGGGGATTCTGGGGGTCCTCTGTCCTGTCAGGCACCAGGTGGGGGTCGCTGGTTCCTGATTGGTATTGTGAGCTGGGGGTCAGGCTGTGGCAGACCAAACCTGCCTGGAGTCTACACCAGGGTCAACAAGTTCACCTCTTGGATCTACAGCCATATCAGTTGACATGAAACTCTTGATTTATCTTTTGTTAGCAAATGTAAAAATAGTACATGCATATAAAATATACTCTGTGTTTTTTTATTTATTTATTGTTAACAGCATCCACCTTGTGACATTAGGAGGTGCTACTGATGGAGGCTCACAATTATTCTCAATAAAGCAACAAAAAAAAGAAATGAAAAAGACTTGTTTTCTTCTGCTTCACTCCCACTGAATAGTCATGTTGCACTTTAACAGTGGACGCATTTGATATTGTAATTGCAGGTTCTGTGGAGCATCCAAGGGCACAGTAGCCGAGCACACGTTTCCATTAAACTGTCCTTTGTCGCTCTAAACTAAACTCCCGAATACCCATCAAGGAGGTTTGCCTACAATATCTGTCGCACGGATGGTTGTGCGGATTGTACCCTTTCATAGTGGTTCCATTGTCCCCGCACTGCATTATGGGGCTCGGTGTGACACTTGCTGCCCAGTTCAGGTAAACGGGAGGCGGAGAATGCCCACCGCATCCGAGACGCTCAGGTCGAATTTCTGCGCTTTTTTCAAAGGAAGCGACAGCTGGGGTTTCCTCTCTTTCCATCTTTTCTATGCCTGAGGTATTGTTGCATATCGCCTCTCCGGAGCTAAACGGGACTGTGCTATGAGGACTCTTGCCAAAAGCCAAACTTGCGAAGTGTACTGCGTCTCCGGGCATGGACACTCAGGCTGCTCCCTTGCACAGGTAGGCAATCACTGTGCTCTTGTCGTTGCGCGTTAAAGACTGTGGCAAAAGGCTTCTTGCTTTCTGCTTGAACCGTTTTCTCAAGTCATCCTGCCTGCATCCTATAATCTGTCAGTTTATTTTAACTTTTAGATGCTCTTTGCAACACAACGGGCATGCTTATTAATCAGTGTCCATCAAACCTTGTCATCCACAGTTCATCTTAGTAGCAATATCCGTCTCTAGGGATTTTGGATCTGTTTCTCATGAATGTCCATACCACTTGATTGAGTACTGACTCTGCGGAGCTAGGCCGTGGGAAAGCAGACCCCTCCAGCCACGCTTTGTCTGCTTCCCCGGGGAACCCTGCCAACTCCTTAAATGTTTTAGGAGCTCCTTTCAGCTCAAAGATGTTCACCATTGCGCACATTAAGTCAGTGTTTGCTCAGCCATAAATTCGATGTCTCATTGATACTGGCATACCCTACCCATTTATTTTTATTTGTTTATTTTGCTCCTCTGCTGCAGTCACATAAAAATAAACTCAAACAATCAAAAGCAACATGAAATTTGAGTCATGCCCTTGTCTTTGGAAGGGAGAGGGGGAGATAAAGGAGCCCATCCAGTCACTGAGCCACTCCAAGAAGGCTCAGGAGGAGGAGGAGAGTGTGGATTGGTTGCAAGATCCAGCCTGTGGCTCCTGGAGGAGGTGGATGTTAGGGCTCCTGCCTTTGTTTCCCTTCACTGCTGCCATTGCACTGACCCTCCACTACTTAACGTGTGAGTACAAAGCTGCTTTGGTGTTTGTTAGACCTCTTCCATTAAAATGCTTTTATTTTGACATGGACCCACAGTCACGCAGTGCACCTGTCTCAAATCTCTACCTCTTCCTCTGCAGCGCCGCCCTCCTCAGTGTTCTTTCTTGGAGGCAGTGTGGAGTTTCCAAATCTGAGCTTCTCCTCAGAGCTGACTAATCCCACCTCCCCACAGTTCCGCCTGCAGGCTCAGGCTTTGAACCATTATGTAAGTCTAACGGTGCATTTGTCCGTCAATGCCTTTGCTCTGAAAGACACTTTAGAGTGGTGCTCAACCTTCCCACTGTGGGCCAAAGCTGCTCAAAATGATAGGAGTCGTTACAGCAGAATGCTAGTGTAAATGTCACTGCCCTCTTTCTCATACTGTTGTTTGTCTTTGTCTTTTTATTTGTTTGACTTTTTAGCCAGTTTGGTCCTCCTCTCTGTTATTTTTCTACACACCACTTTCCTCTCTTATGTTCCTTTCTCCATCTCTCTCTGGTGAGAGACGGAGTTGAGATGTAAAGCTGAAACAGGAGCTGGCCACAGTGTGTGCGCAAGTTCTTGAGACCCCCAGGGAGAGAGCCCTTTCAGGGCTGAGGACAAGCCCGGCATTTGTGAGCCCAGCTAGGCCCAGGCACCAAGAGTGAGAGGAAGAGCAGGCCTTCAATAAAAACATTGTCTGTGTAGGTTTCACACAATCAGCTACTCTGTGCAGAAGAGAACCTCAGTTTGATGCTGGGATGCAGGCTGAGATGACAGAAGAATTGGATCTGGGCCAAGATATGAGAGGGGGAATTTAGATTTTTAGAGCAAAAGGTCAAATGCATTCAATGCACAACAGTCTTGCTCAGTGGTAAAAGGATAGGCAAGTCCCAACAGTCTGCAGTGACACACTGTAATGTCCCTGTAATCAGCTGTGAGGGTGACTTAGCACGATTGTTAAGTGTCATAGTATCTGTGCTGCCATCTGTTCATTAAAGAACAGGTGAACTCAAGGCCAGGAGCCCATACCACCCAAGGTCCTGCTCATACACAGCCAGCAGGTAGAGCCACAATGGAGCTCTGTGCTGCTCTAAGTCAACGTGCAGAGTTTGACGCACACTCGAAGCAAGAACAATGCTTTTGTTGAGTTCAGGCTGCACATCCATCCAGGTGTGTTCTGTGTTGTTTTCACAGAATTAATGACCTCACTTGCACCTCTGTGATGTCATGGCTGCAGCACTGTACTGCGTTCACTTCTGTATGTGGTCGACCCGCTTTGTCATTTTGTGTTTTGAAATAGTTCTCAGAGCTGTACGACTCCTATCCATGGAGCTCCTACTACCTGTGCTCAGGAATTACTGCCTTCAGGTATGCTGCACCACACAAAACCTACTCATAAAACAAATTGTGTAGTTTATAGATAAAAGGCGTAGACGTGAAAAAACACATTCAGCTAAGTGTCCCCTGCAGAGGAGCAACTGTAAATCATTTGTCTGACAGTGAAGGATCCAAAGGGCTCAATGTCTTTTACTGGAGTAAATTCTCAGCACCAGACAACGTTGCCATGGTGATCCAGAAGTCCATCCCAGAGAGGCTGCAGCGCAGACTTCCCGGCAGCAACAAGGTGCAGCGGGATAGCTACAATGAGCAGCGCTACTACATGGAGCAAGATGATGATATGCTCCACCTGCTGGGTAGAATCTCACTGTTGTCTTAGTTATAGTTTCATTAATATGCAACTATTAATTTCCTATTGTAAATCACATATTATTTTTATGTCAACTACACTGCTCATAAAAAATGAAGGGAACACTTCACCATCACAGTATAACACCAGTTCTGTTAAACATCTGGGATTTCAAGCTGCCCATTTAAGAAGCATGAGTGATTGTGAATCAGTTTCACCTGCGTTAGTGCAAATGACAGTGACGATAAGTGCAACGGAGAGACAAATGCAAGACAAATGCAAGACAACCTCCAACCACGAAGGGCTTTCATGTGGTGGCCACAGACGGATGCGCTCTCCTTATCCTGTCTGACTGAGTCTTCTCAAGTTTTTTTGTCACTACTGGTAGCATGAGGCAGTACCAAGTCTGGTAGCACATTTAATCCAGTTAGCACAAGATGGGACATCCATACGTGCAGTTACAACAAGGCTAGCTGTGCAGTCCCAAGAGCTTGAAAGAGATACCAGGAGATCGGCCGTAGAAGGACAACAACCCGTCAGCAGAACCGGTATCTGCCTCTTTTAGGCATGAAGGAACAGGAGAAGCACTGCAAGAGCCTTACAAAATTAATTAAGGATACGGATGTGCATGTTTCTGAAATGCCCCAAATCAGAAACAGACTCCATGAGGGTGTCATGAGGGTCTGGCTTCCTCTAGTGCTGACCTACCAGCTTCAAACGGCTTGATTGACATTAGCCATATAACACCAGAACTGGCAGGTCTGCCATTGGCACCGAGTCCTGTTCAGAGATGAAAGCAGGTTCACACTGAGCACATGCGACAGGTGTGAAAGAGTCTGGATATTATGCTGCCTGTAGCATCATTGAGCATGACAGGTGGGTCAGTGATGGTCTGCGGAGGCGTATCCTTGGAAGAGAGCATAGCTAATGGTTCCTTCTGGTGCAGGACAGTGCCTGCCTTCACGCATCCAAATTGAGTAGGCACTTCCAAAATGATGAAGATGCCACTGACTCATTCTCACATTCCCCTAACTTAAATAAAATTCAGCACCTATGTGATATTATATATTGGTGCAACACCATCAGGACCACCACAGACAGTCCAGGAGGCTACAGATCTTCCAGGACACTATCCGCTGACACATCGGGAGCATGCCCAGATGTTGTAAGGAGTGTATATAGGCGCGTGGTGGCCATACGCAGTGAGCCACATTATGAGGCGCCACTGTGATTTTTGGGTTCAGCCCTCTATTGGTTGATGATGTTATGTCATTTTGTTATTATACAATGTATACAATGTATATTAGTAAAGATTTTCAACTTCAATAATAAATTCATCACATTTTCTTAGCAAGTTAGAAACATATTATTTAGAGATGGAAATAACGCCTAAGCTTTGTTAAAGCGTTTTAAGTATTGCTAAGTAAATGTATTGCTAACATGTTTTACATGTGTTTAGGTTTGGACCCTGACAACTCTGAATCTGAAGAAAAATCTGACAAAATTAAGAATCCAAACAGTATCCAGAGTGGGAAATGGCAGCTCGGCTTCCAAGGTGCGGAGAGTTCATCACTAAGTTAATGCTACAATTCTTTCTTGAATTTCCTTGGATTGATAATTAAAACAGACCTCCCATATTATTGACTGATGTCTGTGTTTTTTGTATAGACTTTTCTAAATCCAGCAAGACAGGGATGTTCCAAGATAGAGCATTACAGTAGTAGTGTAGCTTTGTTCAGCCTTACACCTTCATCTTGATTTGTTTTTTTGTGATTTATATGTTCAACTCAAAGTAAATGTTTCCATCACTTTTTCTGTGTAGCTATGTCTTTTGACCTATATGCCAAATATGGTAACAACCGCACCCTGAGCCTTGTTAGTCCCAAAAAGCCCTACTACCAGTGGCGTCTTCGCGTGCCTTCAGGTCATGTGGTTCGACTTGTCATCCTTACCCTGCATGGCGCCACGCCAGGAAGCTGCACGTCTCACAAACTCTCAGCTTACGACTTCCTGCTTCCTTTACAGAACAAGATAATTGCCAGGTATGAATGCTTTCTGGAATTTTTGTATGGAGCTCTTGTGAAAACACCTCCATTGTCCTTATATTGTACTTGTGCAAAGCCCAAATTGACCTAACTTTGGAGATCAAAGGTTAACGACATAAAGTTCTTAAAGTTACAGGGCTAAGTCATTGCAAAATCAGAAATTTGCAGTTTACTTTTTCCCTGAAATACATATTTGATTCGTATTTTCATCTTTA
>OMLM01003984.1:3443-15387 GCA_900302695.1 Helostoma temminkii | reverse complement strand
CATCTTTATTAATGGACCTGTCTCAGGTGGTGTGGGCTTCCTGTCTCAGGCTCATCTCCTGTCATGAAGCTGACATCCTCCGGTAATGTGATGCTGGTCACATTCTCCTTCAGCAGACAGAGGGATGGAGCAATTTTCAAAGCGTACTTCCAAGCCATCCCCAAAGCAGGTAGGAGTACTCTGACAAACAAACACACATAACATACCATCCCATTTCCTCTTATCTTGTAAGATGTTTTACTGTCCCGATGCCGGAATCATTTATTTCCAATGAATAACGTGAGCAAAGCAAAGTAACGCAACTCTCCCTGCAGTTTGTGGAGGATCAATTTCTTCCTGGAATGGCTCCATTTCATCACCCTACTACCCTTCCTATTACCCACCTAACATAGACTGCACCTGGACGCTAAAGGTGAGCTACGTGAGTTTACAGTATGTGCATGTGCTCGCGAGTGTGCGTTCAAAAACAGTGGATTAAGAAAGAGAAAGTGTTCAGCAGGAGGATGACAGAGTGAATCATTCCTTTGTTATTTGGATTAGTCTGTCCACATTCCAGCACTTGAGATCTTTCCTTGGTCGTCTCTGGTTTCTTTATCAGGCGCCGTTGCCAGGATACCTGATTTCCATGACGATTGTGACGATGGACATTCAGGATTCCTCGTCATCAGACGGCTGTGAGAAAGACTGGCTGGACATTGGAGGGGTCAAGTGAGTTATGAAACTGAACTGTTTCAACCAACCAAGATTGCCAATAAGTGAGGGATAGCATTAGCGTTTCTTTTCTCTAAAGTATCTTTCGCTATATACTTTCACTTACTGTCCATAAGTGATAATTGCTTAAGACATGTTTCTCTGGCTGCATGACAGTTAAAGCTTTTTTGCTCCTCTGTATCTAGACTTTGCAACCCAGTGTCAGAAAGCAGTAAAAAGCGAGTCTACTCCTCTCCTCTCACTCTTCACTTTCACTCTGATGAATCTCTCACTCACAAGGGCTTCTACCTGCTCTACCGATCCTTCTCCCCGGAGGGAAGTAAGTAAAATCAGATGCTTTAATCCCCCATAGTCATTTTCCTATAAATGTGTACCTTTAAAGATTTTAATCTTCTGGGTCAGTGAAGCTGAATAGACTTTTTTTTTAATCAGAAATGTATAACTTAAGGAAAGGCACTGCTGTGTATCTCCTTGCTGTCTGTCTCCAGCTTGTCCTCGCCAGTTTCGCTGTGGAGATGGACGTTGTATCCCTCTAAGGAAAGTGTGCGATGGAGTTAAGGATTGCTCTGATGGACGGGACGAGGCTAAATGCTGTAAGAGCTAAACATCACTTTGACTTTTTATTGACTCGATTTATTTTTCTTTTTTTAAAGACATAAAACTTGTGCTAGTCTCAGATTTGTGTCTTTTTTTGTTTGTTTGTTTGTTTCTATATGCATGTATGTATGTAAAATATGTAGCATCCTGCAGGCCAGGGGAAGTGTTGTGTGGGAATGGACAGTGCAAACCTCAAAGCAGCCAGTGTGTGAGCCAGAGCACCTGTACAGACAGCAGTGAAGAGGGCACCTGTGGTGAGTAGCTATGATGCTACCAGCACATACTGTACATGTACTTGTGGTGCTGTAGTCATTTGTTCTGTGCTGTATTTTATTTCAGGAAGCAAATGCTACCATGTGTGTCCCAACAAGGTGTGTCTGCCAAAGTCTTCTGTGTGTGATGGTGTCATCGACTGCAAAGACCGCAGTGATGAGGTCAACTGTACCAGAGCATGTGAGTGGTCATTACTGGTTTCACTAAATG
Source organism: Helostoma temminkii (assembly GCA_900302695.1). Lineage (NCBI taxonomy): Eukaryota > Metazoa > Chordata > Actinopteri > Anabantiformes > Helostomatidae > Helostoma > Helostoma temminkii. The sequence goes on along the minus strand of OMLM01003984.1, from coordinate 13,596 downwards.
AATGGAACAGATTCTTTTATTAATATGCTGTATTATAAACTGTATATTTTAATATGTCCTTTGATTATGTTTGCTTAAACATGTGTTTCTTTTTCTGTAGACCTAAAAGGCTGCTCTGCGTCCTCCTACAAGTGTGCCAATGGAAAGTGTGTTAGTAAGATAAACCCTGAGTGTGATGGAGTAAAAGACTGCTTTGACGGCTCTGATGAACTGCGCTGTGGTAAAGACTCTTTTACCAAATTCAACCTTGCTCCACTGTACTGTACTGTGCTGTCAATGTTGTAGTAATAATAGTATTAATAACAATACAATTTATGTATACAGTACTTTTAAATACTCTTTAGAAAGATTTACGATTAGCATGATTAGATCAGACATATCCTTGTGTCCATACACACACACACACACACACACACTAACTAATAAAAAAAGGTGACTGAAAATGAACAAACACAGTATATGAAGTGTAGAAGAAATGCTCTCGAACTGTCCCTCCAAGGCTGTGGCACCCGCCCCAAGAAGCGCACCAAGATAGTGGGCGGTTCTGATGCTGGAGCTGGCTCATGGCCGTGGCAGGTCAGCCTCCAGATGGATCGCTATGGTCATGTCTGTGGGGCCACGCTAATCTCCAGTCGCTGGCTCATCTCTGCAGCTCACTGCTTCCAGGACTCAGACGCCATTAAGTATGAAAGACACTTGACAACCTCGTCATTAAAGTCTTAATTGGTGTGTATGTATTGTGTTCATGCATAGTGCATTTGCAGATACTCAGATGCTCGTGCATGGCGGGCTTACATGGGAATGCGTGTGATGACCACGGGGAGCAGTGGTGCAGCCACGAGACTCGTTCGACGGATTGTCCTCCACCCACAGTACGACCAGTTCACCTCTGACTACGACATTGCCCTTCTAGAGCTTAGCGCTCCTGTCTTCTTCAACGACTTGGTTCAGCCTGTGTGCATCCCTGCATCCTCACACACCTTCACAACAGGGACTAGCTGCTATGTCACAGGCTGGGGGGTCCTCATGGAGGATGGTAAGAATATCAAACAAGAACTGATGAGCTAAAGCACAGAAATTAGCTTTGTTGTATAGCAGGGCCTTGCTAAAGCTTGGAAGCTGATTACTGAATATATCTGTTAACTGTAGGTGAGCTGGCTTCTCGCTTACAAGAGGCCTCAGTTAAGATCATCAACAGGAGCACCTGCAACAAGTTGTATGATGACGCTGTCACTCCTAGGATGCTGTGTGCTGGGAATTTACTGGGAGGCGTTGACGCCTGCCAGGTATGTATGTGTGTAAAGTTGCAAAAGTATTTTATTGTAAAATATTAGTTAACATTTCCCGAGTTGTGTAATGTACTGTACCTTTAGTCATAACCATAAAATACACAGCTAGCCCCATTAAAATACATTTCAGTTAGCCACAGACATCTAACCCACAGAATATGTTTGTATTAACAAATGTGTCTCAATTTTCTCTTGCTTATATGAGCAACTGTCTGCAGCATATTTCCCCTTTGAGGTTTCATAAAAGTATTACAAAACTGTGATATGATGTTGTACAGTGAATTGAGTGACAGTAATTTCAGAACTTAAAAGACTGAGGAAAAAAAATTTACTCCATATGTTAAAATAAAACATGAATTAGTAAAATACAGGAAAACTGGGTTCCCAAAAGTAGGCTATAAATGAAAGATGAGTTGTAGCAACATGCCTTCCTGCTCTTAGGTCAAAATGTTTGCTACTCATCCAGTTTCATCAGTCAGACTGCTGAAGTCCAGCGCACACAAACATACACACAGATGTCCCAGATAATCCAGTAAAAAATAAGACAGAACACTTTAGAGTGGCACTAAAAGACTTATGGCCTAAAAACTTTGAAGCAGACCCAGGTTTAGGTAACAGTCAGAATCTTTCCATCTTTGAGCTCCAGTTCTGGTTATAGTTAGTCTAGTTAATTAGCATACACCAAGTTAAAAAACAGCATCACAACATCTATTAAAAAGACCTCTATGGATAAAATATGTCCATCAAAAATGGTAAATGCAACAGTGGCTACTAAAATTAATGAAATGCTAAATGTAACTAATGATTTATGAAATAATTTTTATTTACTATAAAGTGCATTGCATTTAATGTACACCACGTCATTGCACATGTGTGAATATGTCCACTGTAGTGATGTACAAAATGACACAATGTAGTGAAAAAGTCTATGTCAAGCAGGCTACTTTCTGCTAGCAAACCTAATTTATCGATGAAAATTTTATTGTAGAGCAACTTTACAGCCACCACGGTTTCCCAAAATGATGATGAGTAAGTGTCATTTTCAAATTAGTAGGGAGTAGAATGAGTCAACAAGGAAGTGACACTAATCCTCAACTAGCTCATCTTGTCTGTGGCGTTAGATTTGTATCCATATTTCAAAATTTTTCTATGATGAAACTTCACTTCAGCTGCCATGGAAATATTTTGATGATGCCAAAATACCAATTCGGCAACGACTTAAGAGAAGCACCCAGAAGGTAAACTGTACGAGATGTCTGTTCTTAATATGATCATGCTATTTGGCCTGAACATCACTGTCTATGTCTGTGCCCTCAGGGTGACTCAGGAGGTCCGTTGGTGTGTCTGGAGCGCGGCAAACGGTGGTTCCTGGCAGGGATTGTTAGCTGGGGTGAAGGTTGTGCACGGCAGAACCGTCCTGGCGTTTATACACAGGTGGTGAAGTTCACTGACTGGATCTATCAGCAGACTAAAGGACAGGTGTGACTGAACATCAGACTGAAATGAACAAGATGACAGACTTAACACACAGAATGAAGGTTTCAGACCAGGAGTCTGTCTTCAAACTGTTATTATTATAATGGCATGACATGTTCAGTCAATTTTGGAAGTGTGGCAACAGGATGGTTTATCCAGATTATCAAGTTAACTTGCTTTTTGGGTTACTGCGCATACATTTGGGTGGAATATTTGACTCATATTACGATGACCAATTATGATGCAAGACTTTGTCCAAAATTAAACAGGATTATGTAACAGAAAACACCCTTTTAGCTTTTGGTTTTTGCCATGTTTGCCCACATAGACTAAACTGCATTGAATGGATTCAGAAAATTTTCAATTTTCTTCCTCCTTCCTCCTTTTTAGTCTAAACATACTTTGCATTCAGTATTCAAATAAATAAATCCAAAAATCACCCCCACTTTCAATGGTTCCTAAACCGAAGGAACAACTTATTTCCATTTTTTCACATTTCCGTTCTGAATTGCACTTGCCTCAGTTGATCACCAAACATTTTTTTCTATTTTGTCTTCATCAGGGCAGCATCTTAAGGTCGTTTCAGCTTTCCTTACACACAATGAATGTCCCCTTAAGACTGATCAGAGCAGGTATAAGATTTATTAACAGGATCCATGTCAAAATTTGTAGGCTTTTTCATTTAAACAATAGCTGAAAATGTACTACTTAGCCTACATTAAAGACTTTTCTCTCATAGATAAAGGTGAAGATTTTGTGAGGAATCACATTTATTTTTCCATAACGTCTTAATATGAAATTGTTTTGTAAATAACAAATACTTTATCTTGAATTGCACTGGACTTTAACTAAAAGAGTGTCATCACTTCCTTATTGACAAATATATCAACTTACCTATTACAATGGAGTGCAGTTGTCAGAGGATAAACTTTCTGGATCACTGGGTAATTAAAGAAAATAGCACACTGACATATTTGTCAAGTCAACAGTGCAGATAGTTACCACCCTTTATACCTAGTCATTTCCCAACAGTCTGTTTTGTAGACTCAAAAACTCAAAGATTATTAACTGAAAGATTAACAAAAGATATTTTTGGAACCACTTTCAGGTTATTCAAAACAAGTTCAAGAACAAAGCAGACAAATAACAAAGGTGTGAAGCAATAAGATGAATTCACAACAAAGAGAGGACTTGTTAAAAAGGAAACAATAAAACAAATGCAACTAAATATACTAACGATAGATAGATAGATAGATAGATACGCAGAAGACAATTAAAATATCCTTTAAAACATTTTTCATGCTACCAAAAAATTTACTAATGAACAATGTTACATGAATAAACTACAGTAGAGTAAAAATATGAGGAAAAATTCTGAATATATTCCATTAAAATATATATATACTGTACATTAGATGTGACACAAGCAGACAAATCCAGTCTAATCATTCACACATTAGTAAGACAATACACATCAGGGGGAAAATTTAATGCAACACAGAGTTTTGTTTCTACATCGCTTTCCACATTCTTATGAAAATGATGCAGGGAAATCACAGCATAGCAGAACCTGAAAGTGCTATAGTGAAGAAACAAGGCATGACAAAATGTTGATTATCACATGATGTAAGGAAACTGGAAACCACCTCAAGACACCATCCTGATGAAGGTAAACAAGGGCAACATTTACAGAGCCATAATATGTTTAAATCTTCTCAATCTGCACCAAAGATCAGCCAGTAGCAAACAGAAACCCACTATCATCTGTAAACATTAGTCTTTGGGACACATTTGAGGTTCACCACATGAAGCCTCTAGCCAGTTCCACCAGTGCATGTAGCTGAGTACTTCCTGTTGTTTCTGCCTTTCCTCTTTTTCATTGTTCGCTACGGAGATGGTGACCATGTGTTGCCAACAAAAATCTGATCAGTCCTTTTACTGACTGTGGAAAGTGTTCTCTCCCCACAAATATAAAACTGTGTATTTTTTTTCCCTCATCCACATTTGTCCATGTACTGTATGTGTGTGTTCACAACTCACTGCATGTGTTGTTTTTGTACTGTAAGTGTATGTATGTGTATTTGTATATCGTGTTTGAGTCATAGCCTTATGTTAAGTATGTTATTCAGCGAAGTGAATAATCCCTCAATAGGTGGTAATATATTTTGCATTTTATATTTACTGTGAGGTTTTAATTTATCTTTTTGGTGCCTCTTTTCTACTTTATGCCTGCCCGTGTCTCTTCCTGCAGACACTTGCATTTCCCAGTTTTTCCTGCTCTTCCTTTTCATTCAGCTCACATCACCACCCAGTGGTTAACTTGTAGCCTATCATTACTCTCCTCCTTTGGCGAAATGATGCACCATTCACCCAAAGAATTATTACACCTAGATGCTAGGATGCAGTTTGCATCACTGTTTAATGACAAACCGTTTATATGCCTTTATATTAAAAAAGACCATGTTCACTAGAGCAGGTCATACGTGTTTCTCAACAAAAGAGTTTTTTTTTTTTTACTAATTTATTTTTATTATTGCATTTATCTCTTTCTTAACTCTTGGCTGGGAAGTCTCTATTGCGCTTTACTTTTTCTTTTATATTACCTGTTGTTGTGTGGGACGCTTTAAGTCTGGAGATATACGCATAAGCCCGGGTAATACTGAGATCAGTATTTTTGCTATTTGTGGAATGTGTGACAAGCTCTTGCTAGGAGCGGAGTTGTTTATTTATTCTTTGAAGAACGATTGCCAGTTTGAAATGTGAGAAATGCGATTGCCAAGTTGACACCACCCGTTTCCCCGGTGCCTACGTGCTGATCATCCCGTTTACCAGTCCGGAGAACAATATTTAAGCACAGTGTTGGCCCTGTGCGCATCATCTGGGATTTTCAGTGGAGTTGTGTATAGTGTGCATCTTATTGTCGACTTCATCCTCCTAAGTGTTTTGCAAAATTGTTTTTAGACAGCTATTTTGTAAAGTACAGTGTACTCTCATCGACACCTCACTTGTCGGTCACTGGAAAGATGGGGGCTGCTGTTACGCGCCTTGGGTGTGTCAGTGGACGTCACGGAAGTCCGCTATCCGGTGGCCGTACTGTGGGAACTGTATAAATCAGCGCCACTATCCGAGAGGATGGGAAAAGTTGCTCTTGGGTTCAAGCGTGGTGTCCTGTTGCGTGATCTCCTGCAGCTTTCCTCTGGAACCCCACAAACACCAACTGCTGACCATCAACGCTGAGCGCAAGAGCCAAGCGCGCTGTGCTGTCTGTAGTCTACTCCTGGGGAAAACAGCAGGAATACACCTCGTGTTTAATATTTTAAAAGCTTTTGCTGCACTGGAGTCACCAGACATCATGAACTGTATTCTTGTCTGTATGCTATGTGGATTGTATGGTGTTCTTGCAAAAGGTGAGTAACAGGTTTACTATTGTTGATTCAATACCGCTGCAGGGTGCAGAGAGCACCTGCTGCAACGACCTGGGCAAAAACCTGTTTAGGCGTTTAAGATTCTTAAGTGATCTGAATAATTGACAGCGCACTTTTTTTTGTGCGTAAATTTGGCCTTAACGATGTAGACAGAAGGGGAAACAGTTTGGACAAGTTACAGCCTGTAGGAAACGGCATTTTACGCACGAGCTTTATTAGACTGGATGTTATTCCCAGTCAATCAGAGGCTCTCACTGAGTTGTTAAGCATTTAGACGCACTTTGTAAAGGCACGTTTCCATCGCCAACATAAAACATTTACACGACAAAAAGACATTACGGTTTGATTGTTATTTGTGTGCGCGTTCATTAGCCAGTTAAAGTTGTCGGTGTCGCTGAGGTTGGTTCTAAACCCCTGTTAGCACAGAGTGCGGTGACGGAGATAAGCGCAATCCTGCGAAACACTTGTTTGGATAAAGCAGACCTCTGTGGCCCGGCTCCTTGTGCCCTTGGCTCCTGTTGAATGGACACACGCAGGGCGTTGTTTCCTGAGACTGATGAGTTTGTCAAATGGAAGTTCTGAAATAAATGAACGAGGGGTCATGACCGCCTGGAGGAAAATATCCACTGAGCAGGAACTAGGATTAATCAGTGCTTATTGGTAAAACAGTTGGCAGGCTCGGTGCGTGCGTTCCACACATCCCTGGCGTGTTATTGTTCATCTGTGGCTAAAATGAACTGTAGCATATCAACAACTGTCCACTTAACCACAGTTATTTTCGTGTTCAAAATCTTTACAGATAGTCAACTCTGAAATGTATTTCTGTGACAGTTAAAACTAATTTCTTCTGCATTAACATAACTCTGTCAACATATCATATATTAACATGTACAAAACTAAAGTAGATTATTTAAACTGTTTATAGAGGAGGCACTGATTTTTTTTCTCAGTTACACATTTCACTTCAGAACAAGGCAGAAACTAATATTAAGTTATATCTAAAAATAAGTAGACCTATCATAAATACATATATGTGTAATATCACAATTGAAATCCGATTTTTACTGTGATTGTATTGCACAGCGTACATACATAAATGCACATTTATTCGAACAATTCATATTCGCGTTGATGTCATTATGTATTAAATTGATAAGAAATGAAGACATTACTCATTTATTTGTTCAGAAAACACATTTAACAAAAATCTAGATCTAAATACGACCGCCAAAATTAAAATACATGATGTGCTAGTATTTCATCATCAACATAGTTCTTTAGAAAATTAAGGAAATCATTCTCTAGAAATGATTCCTCAAATAGTCTGGTGATAAGCAGTGATTTCAGAATCAAAAGGTCTTTTGCATATTTCTTTGGTATCTTATTTTTCTTTCCTTGAACATTGGTTGATATTTCTTTACACTGTTGTTTGTCCATATTTTCTGATAATCTAGGTTGAGGGATTTTCCTGGGTAATGAAGAGCATGCGAAAAGCTGTCACAAAAATATTAATTCCACTTGATGGGAGTTTTGTTTCACTCTGCCGACATTTAGAACATTTAAGTGAAATATTTATGTTGGTGAAGTAGCAGGGACATTGTACCAACTGATATGACATTTGGGCTTTTAGCCACTTCACAGCCTGCAGAAAAAGACCCAGGCGGCCTGGAGGACTTTTCTAACTTCCCCTCTGTCTTCCCGTTCCCTGTACGTGTATTTGTGTTTCTTGCCTACTCACTCACTGTTTAACCCAAGGAAATAGTATAGGAAGTGCTAGCAGTATGAGTAATACTCGATCTGCTCAATAGAGCATCCACTGGGAACAATGATGGTGACAGCGAATGGCAGTAATGGACTGCTGATAAACTCATAATCTGCCTTGCATGTGATTTACCTGTACACAGAGCAGTGCGGTAGTTGTGTCTTAAATAATGTTTCGAGCTGTGTACTTTACGCTCTGTGAGTGCATAAAAACAAAGTAGTCAGAGTGAAGGACAGACTTCCCTGAATGATGTTTCCACTGTTGTTGAGAGGAAGGAAGGGTGGGCAGACAGCCATCTTTATCTCTCATTAATAAACCTCAGCAATGGAGTGGAGAAATGCCTTTATATGATAAACAAAAGGGACACCGCTTACGCATTTCCACACAAGTTGTCGAGAGGCCTAAGTGAGGAGATGTGAGAAGGGTCACAGATACTGTGGATGGAGGACATGCTGTGGACCTGGGTCTCACCCAAACCAGTTCTGCAATCAATAAAGAATCCGGTTTAGTCCAGTTTGACAGTGTTTATAGGACCTACGTATTAGTTATTAGTACTAATAAATACTTATTAGTACTAATAGGTCCTAGACGTGATCTAGGTGCAAAGCTATATCATAAGTGTGTGACATGTCAGTTTATTAATCAACAAGACATTGTCCTCTACTTGCTGTTGGACAACCTGATTCCACACATTCCTAATCCACTTAGTGATTGAGTGTTTGGATGCTGCTTGTGATCTCATCTCATCTGTGTCTGCAGATAAGGAACAAAGGGGGAAGTACAGTGTTCCTATCCTGGATGTGAAAACTCAGCAACTAATCCTGGATGCCAACAAGCCACTATTGCTCAACTGCAGGTGAGTTTCAACTACATTAACTGAACCACAAAATCACAGTTTGGGCAACAGGTTGGAGCTGTGGTGGGAAGAACAAGTGTTAACCATTTAGAAGTAGCGTGTAGTGCCATTATTTTTCCCCTAAGTTCTCATCTACAAAAGCAAAATTCAATAAAAAGAGAAGGAAAAATGTTTATGCAATATATTCACACTTTTACATCAATTTCACATCAGTGTTTTTTACATTTTTTCTTCATTTTGCTTCATCTTTCTTTTTATAGGGTTCTTGAACGTTACTGTACTTTACAGTAATAGTATTTTTTTTCTTTAATGTGACCAAATATGTGTCACTGTCTTTTACAGTTAAAAAGTTTCATCAGAGCATTGAAACTTTCAACAAGTTAGTATTTATTATTAATATTTCCTATCTACAAGAAAAAAAAAGTCACAATAAAAGAAAGAGAAACCAAAACACAAGTTTTTTAAAAAGGCATTTATAGTGCCCTCATTAGGCCGCTCAGTGAATGTGTCAGTTTCTTCATCCTTCCTGCTCCATATGGTAAAACACTCTTAGAGTAAAAGGATACATGATGTAACCTGTAAATGATTATTTAAGCCGACTTTCAACTGTATCTGTCACCCAGGGGTCGGTGGGAGGTTGCATGGGTGTTCCCATCAGGTTTGGCCAGAGATCAGGTGCAAGTGGAGGAATCTCGCTGTGGAAGAACAAGCCAGCACTACTGCAGCAAAGTGACGGTGAGCCGTAGCCAGGCCCGGCACACTGGGTTGTTCCGCTGCCAGTACCAGCACCGACCCGAAAAACAGACCTCTGTTTATGTGTATGTCACAGGTAAGACACTACTGAGTTTTTCTCCTTTTCTTTTCTGTCTTTCATTCTCCGTCTCTCGTTCTGTTGCTGTCTTTTTGTTCTGTCTCTGTCACTCGCTGAGCAGCAGCTCTCTCCTTCACCCCGTCACACTCATTGTTTGTGTCCCCGGGTTAAACTATATGTAGTGGGTCAATTATATCTAAACACCATTTGTCCCAGCAACACATCCTTCTAGATGACTCTGGCACAGTTTCGCCCCCTCCTCTTCCACCTCTCTTTTCTCAGCCCAGGCCTACCTCCCTGCTGTCTATATATAAATCCTTTTTTACTTTCATTTACGTGCGACCTCCAGGCCAGGAATAGCCCAGCTGCTGAAAGGCTCGGGCCCGGGCAGAGTTTCCCAGGGCATCAGCCTTATCTGCTCTGCTCAGCCTTGCTCAAAGCATCCTGTACTTGGGGGAGGAGGGGGAGCGCTTAAGGGGCTGTGCTGAGAAGGGATGTTGCTGTGTCTCTGCAAGGTGGTGGTGGGAAGGTGTG
>OMLM01003982.1:10214-23009 GCA_900302695.1 Helostoma temminkii | reverse complement strand
GGGGGGGAACCTGGAGGCCAGTGCTATGTTCATGCAGCACTAACAAGTGAATGGTGTTGGTGATGGAGTAACACATTTTGTCTGGAAGCAGATATGAGACGATGAGGAGCCGAGGCAGTCGCACTACTGCGGTTGAAAGGAAACTCTGTGGGAAACACAGGAAACATAAACGCCGAGGGTAAAGCTTTTTGTTTTCCAAAAAGTGCCTATTTGACTTGACAAGTGGGCCTCAGCAAATGCTTCATATAATGATGAAAACTAACCGAGAACATAGAGAACAGTAAAGTCATGTTGAGGTATTTGTACTTTCCTTGTGCTTTTTCACTTTGTGTGTCCATATGCATCCACTTGACTCCATTTTAAGGGTAATATTTACCTTTTTTACTCCACTACATTTATCTGACAGTGGTAGATACTTTCTAAAATATTTGATACGTTTATAAAATGTTATTAAAACAGATTAAAGTATAAGCCCCCACTAAACGTCTAAAGATGGATTTACTGATGCGTTTGAGGCATTAAGTAAAATTATCCAGAATTAAAATGATTAGGATAAAAAACTAATAACTAAAATAAATCACTATAACTATATTTATATATTTATCTATATTATACTATGTGAACCAACTGGCTTTGCCACCAGCTTCACTTGTTAAATTGAACAAACAGGGGTTTGTTCTGATGTAAATTATTTTTATAAACCTAAGTTGTTACAAGGAATTTCTAACTCATTTCCTTTCTCTTTTTCTTAAACTTCTATCTCTAATCTCATGTTTCTATTGTGGTGTGCCACTGCTCCAGACTGCGCCAACCAAAAATCATGTTGTTAAACTGTGACAGTTCTGAAGTCACTGAAAGGTAACTAGCCTGATCCCACGACAAAATAATCAGATCAATCGTCAAGCACCAATTCTCCTCAAGCCCAGAGTGTCAAGATGTCCAGTCTAGTCAGGTTTAGAGTCAGCACCATTTTCTCAGATGACTCATGCCATAGCAAACACTGATTAATGTGACAGCTACCGTGAATGCACCATGAGGGCTGAGCAGCAACGTCACGGCAAACAGCTGATCTCAGCATGTTAATGCAGCATGCCGATGCTATTACAGTCCTGCAGCAAACAAAGACAACAGTTAAGTCGGATTTCAAATATTATTTTTAGAGGCTCTCATTTGCTCTGAACCAATTCTGCCACACAATGAGATGAGACTCGACTAATGAAGAAATAAATGTCTTCAGGATCTCATGTTGAGATGGTGTGAGTTATGTGCAGGTGGTTACATAATTACTACAGCAATGATATAAATGACTAATCTAAAATAGTTTGCAATACGATCTAATGCTATTTCTGTCATCAGTGCACTTAATCCTTTCATAGTTGTGCTGGTGTGATACAAGATATATATTTGTAGATAATATATTTGTAGAATTAAATATAAAAGGCAGGAGGATGTGACGCACAGGATTAATGAGCTGCTGTAACCTGACGTCTTCTACATAAATAACAGAAAACCAAGTTATAACCAACCAGTCTGATGTGTGTGGTTGTTTTTGGAGCATGCAACTGCATGCAGTGGTAAACACAATAGAGGAGCTTGTGTAGAAATGTACTTCTGTTAGTTTAGTTTCTGCCAGTTTTTGTATTTCATACATTATAATGTAATAATATTTTATACCCAAATGTGCTTTCATTAAGACCTCTATGTTTATTGATTAATTAGGACCCTCGAGTGTTGCAGAGTCTCTTTCACCAATGCTAGGCACTGTCATCATCATTTAGCACATAAATTGAGTTTTATAATCAGGAAGTTATAACTTAGGCAAATAAATTAAATGGAAATGTTGCATTTTGAAAGGGGCTTAATACAGATAAACAGGAATGTAAAGACATAAAGGTCTGTTACAATGTTCATCATGAGTTGATTGAGAAATGAGCAGTGCCAGTAAAATATGAGTGCAGTATGACTTTTCTTGTATCTGCTGATGATTATACACAAATAGGCCATGGTATTACAGATAGGGCAGATATCCAAAGCTTGAATATGAGCCAATGAGTCAGTAGCGAATTACACCCCTGCAGAACTACACGCTCATGTTTATCCTCTTTGACACAATGTTAGCGCTTTGCAACCTCAGAGCTTCAGGTTTTATCCAGGGGTTAAAGTGAGCAGGAGCACACCCGAGCTGACCTCTGTGTCCTGACATTTAAAGGACATCCACTTAAGCTCATCTGTGTCTTCTTCAGCATCATTCTTCTGATCATTAGAAACCTTCTTTTGCAATGACGGTAACGCAGCTGCATGCAAAGTCTCCCTTCCAAAAGAGGTTTATAATCTCAATGGGATTTACCTAGATAAATAAGGAGTTGGTATGAGGTACTGAGTTGGCATTTGGTTGTTTGACTGTAGCAAAGCGATCTCAAGTGAATGAGGCCATTATTAGGCTGAGAAAACAAATACATAAGAGAGATAGCAGCCTTAGGTGTGGCCAAATTTGCTGTTGTGAGCTCAACAATATTAAAAGGCCTGAAAGACCAGAACAACTGACAACACATCTTCACAAAATCAACAGAAGTCAAGAATATTCTGAAGAAGGTAGGTGTAACATTGTCAATCTACAATGAAGAGACGCTTTTATGAATGGAAATACAGAGTTTACGACAAGGTGCAAACTAGTGGTCTGGGGTTTCCTGGGGTTACAGACTCCACGTGGCTAATTTACATATGACACAATTAAAAGCCATTTTCTTTTTGCTTGATATCATATACATATTGATACCACAAGTCCAAAACATGTTAGAATTAGCCAAACAAATGCATCTAACAGTGGTGTACATAACACATCACCATCACCAGTAATGTCCCTACTGTTAGCTACACTGATGAAGCATACCCAATTATTCCAGTGTTCTTTGTTTTTTTGTAGATGTTTGAGCAAACTTTTTACTTTTTTATTTAGGTTTTAATAAATATTTATACATAATAATGTTCATTTAGTTTCACCAATTTTCCGCACGTCTCATTTACTGTAATTACACGCATCATATCGGCCTCTTACCGGTTAATCAACCAGACTGATTTTTCAATATCAGCATCGGCCATTAAAATTCCCATATCGGTTGACCTCTAGTGCAAATCACTGGTAACATTAAAGAACAGGAAAGCCAGATTAGAGTTTGCCAGAAAACATATAAAAAGCCTTTCATGTCCTGGAATCAGACTCTCTGAACAGATGAAACCAAGATTAACTTGGAATGGGAATGGGAAGAGAAAAGTATGGAGAAGAAAAGGAAAAGCTCATGATCCAAAGCATACTACATCATGTGTCAAACATGGTGGAGGCAATGTTATGACCTGGGCATGTATGGCTGCCCACTGATCAGGTTCACTGGGGTTTATTAATGATGTGTATAGAACTATACTCTCACTACACTGAAAGGACAGTGTTTCACAGTGCAAATGAGTAATGACCCTAAACATACTGCAAAAACAACTCTTCTCTACTGCAAAACAAGACTTTTTGAGGCAAAGAAATGTAATATTCTTCAAGTCAGTCACCCGATCTACACTTTCAAAATCTACACTTTCATCACAACTTGACTGTTATATTTGGTGGTGTATAATGGTAAAATAATAAAACATATGCCATTCCTTGTGGACATAACAACTCCTCAGCCTCATTAGACAAGGATTTTCACAAATTCAAAATTGAAGCCGTTTCTTATAACCAAAGTGTGATTAGAAGTTCTTGTGAATTGCTTGTGAAACTGAGAGTATGACAACATGCAGACAGTGTTTTACTGCATGTGAAAAAAAGTGTAGCACTTCCCATGGTTTTAAATGTGGGTGTGTGTTTAGACACAGTGGGGACTGGCACCATGGGGCTGTGGCAAAATGAAGCAGCCTTGTGGAAAAAATGTTGGATGTGGTTCAACTTTCACACAACAGCATTTTTCACATGAGACACTATGAATCAAAGTCTGAATGTGGCTCTTTTCGGTTTCTAAGTTCATTCACAAACTTCAGCCAAATGCTTCAATGTTCTACAGAGATAAATAACATCTGAAATAGAGTTATCAGCATATTAATTATCTTTTCCCATACTTGTAGCTATGGTGAATCCTGCAAATCAGAGTGATCAGCACCATGACATTTTTGTCACCTTAGACTTTTGTTGCTGTTATTCTTTGTGGGCTAATAATTTTTTCCTTAGCCTCTTCAGCCACGGTCAGTGCAGCTCATAGGATTAATAAATAGCTTTAATACTGTGTAATGCCAGAATTCATATCTCTACAAATGGAAGAGCTCCTCTGACAGCTTTATATTAAATTTCTAAGATTTTCCCACTTTTCGTCTCATTTAGAATACTCCAGTTCCTGCGCCTGTGTAATTATGTAACTTTATAGTCAGGAGAGGGCTGAGCTTTATAGCGTAGTATCACAAATTACAAATGTGTCTCAAGGGGCTTTATGATCTGCACAGCCCATGACAATCTCTGTCCTCAGACCCTTGAATTAGATAGGGAAAAACATCTAAAAATCAAGTAAGACAAAACTCAAGAAGTCTCAAGAAAGCCAACAGGGGAATCACTCTTTCATAATGTGCAACTATGTGCAACTATGTCAGACTGTGTATACCCACAACATTAAAGGACCTGAATTGGTATCAGGACCAAAATACCCACACATCACAATTAAAGTCTGTCAGATTGACACGCCCCTGTTGTTAGTTTCTGACTTGTTTCCACCAGAAGAACAAAATAAGAATAAAATAACCTAGTAACAAATAAGAGTCTAACATTGGTGAAGTGAGGGTATTGTGACTGGGTATAAAAGGAGAACCTACCAAAGGCTTTGCAGTCTTTGCAAGCAAAGATAGATGGTGGTTAACCACATTGTGCCAGGCTTCATGAGAGAATTGTCAGTCACTTTAAAAAGAAAATTTCTCAAAGATTGCAAAGAATTTGTACAATCTGACTTTTGTCGGGTAGATATAGTTTTGTGCAAATTAACAAATCACAGATTTTAGTTTTTATTGAATTTTAGAAAAATGTATAGTTGATCCACCTTAAACATGACAGTGGGTCCAACCCTTAAAAAAATAACTGACAAAGGGTTATGTAATATTTATTTAGGTCAAGTCAAAAGTGTGTATAGAATTTAAATTATGGTTATTTTGAAGGAAAAGTTTAAAACTGCCAATCCCCTCCATGCTTGAAAAAAAAAAAATGCCTGCACCCACCTGTAAATACAATCACTTACTATCACTGGAACCCAAAAGATGTAACTGGAAAGCCATTGTCTGAAGCTAACTTCTACCAACATCCTCAGCATCTTTCCTTGCTCTATATCTCCTCTACACCCTTGTTTTTTCTGAGTCCCTAAGATATCTATCAAACAATGAGCCAACTCATATTCAAACTGAAACTGTCCTGACAACTTTGTTCTTCAGCGGAGCCGGAAAGAAACAATCCCAGAGGAAGTGAACACAAAAAACTTTTCTCCAGCCCTTATTCACTCAGATATGTTATAATGGCAGCAGATAAACCCATAATTCAATATTTACAACCACACCCAATACCACAAACACAGTATGAAAACAAGACATGGCAAGCACAGTCCTGTAGTGGGATGTTCAGAGGCTGACCCTTCTTTGTGTTGGTCTAGTGGGTGTGAAGAGAATTTACTATGTGGTCAGTGAAGAGTAATTAAACTTACTTTTTTGTAATTTGCTTTGTCAAAGCAACATTATTTCTGCACTTTGGTGTTAATTCAATGTGAAACATGGATTGGTACATGGATTACAGGAGATTAAAAGAAGCATTGTAATAAACATTAGGTGCAGTCTAGCCATTGTCAGCAAACTGCAGCCGTTAAGCAGCTGAAAACGCTCAATAACATCAAACAATCCGTCACAGTCTACCCACAATGGTTTGACTAAACTGGTGCCAACAGCCACATATGAGGCTGACAAATGGAGTTATAAACTTGGGTCATTCTGCAAGAGAAAGTGTTGATTTCTCTTTGAAACTGAATCTGGTTAGAAATCAAATCTGATTGCACATGTACTCTAAAAATTATGGCTTGATATGAATGGTTCTTAGTAAGGACTGGGCAATATGGGATTGTTAAGGCCAAGATTGTTTGGTCTCATAAACTCTAATATTTTGTAATTCACAACTGCTCTAATATTACCAGTTCTAGCCAGCAATGTGATTGTCAGACATAAACTATCAGTGTTAAATCTAAAAAGACATCATGTCTGATTATTGCCACTCTAGTCTAGTTGTATTGTGACCAGGTGTGCCACAACACCTATAAGATGAGTCCCAGAAGTGTCTCTGCACTTTGTCAAAAGTTGCTTCTGTTACATTTCAACCCCCCCAATCAGGCAGCCTCAGGCAACACAACAAAGAAGAAATGAAGATAATCAAAACAGACAAAGAAGAAACCATTTCACTATATACCCTATTTAATCACTGTAGAAGCTACAAAACATGGAAGAATAAAGAAAAAAATCTGCACCACAACAACCACCCTGCTTTTCAAATATTCCCGGCAGTTGTAGTTGTGCAGAGGATGGAGCAAATTGATGTCACATACACAGTATTAGAGACACACTGTGAATTTTGTTCACTTTCACACATGAAAGACTTAGAGATAACTCAACAACAAATGTTAGGCACAACTTGTAATGATAAAGAAAAATGCTCATACACAGCAAGAGTGCACACAATTTTCAAATTACAAACATGGTACATTTCTATGGAAAACAAGCAAACATATCATCCTGCTCTAATTGATGTTACCTAGCAATTCAGCTTAAGAGGATAAATATGTTGTTTAGACCTTAAAGGGGTCGTCAGATGCAAATGTCACTTTTTACTAGTTTTTTTAACATGCTGATTGATTGATTTGCTAATGTACCTGCTTTGTCTGTGGTCTAACATGTAACAACATTTGAATTTATCCCCAATAATACATCACATTGAACCTTTATCTCTTTTATTTTCTTTATTCAGTGCTCTGCAGCCTCATGTAATGTACATCTGCTCTCTGAAACACTCAAGAAATGGTAAAAACTTCCATATATTGATGCATTATCATCTCAGGCTGACACACTGCTGTAGTTCTCAGACATTTAGCTAATGAAGCAAAGTTTTCACAGTGTTGCATTGTGTCCCCAACTGTGACAGAGTACCTGTTATGCTATAGTTGTGTAAAACGAGCTTGTAAAACAGGCACAAAGTGCCTTTTTTAAATTTCATTACTGTATCTTGATGGTAAGGCCCACAGAGTTTTATATTATGTTTCTACTGAGAGCTAACAAAGACACCCCTGTTTGGTCCCTGTTAAAATGCGAATGTATTGTGACCCCATTATGCCAATGTAGTTTTTTAAAAATAAACAATAGCCTTGTTTATTAAAAGCATACCAGATGCTGCTAACCACAGAACATAACACACTCAATGGAGAAAGTTAGACTCACCACCACAACTTTCTTTACCCTACGTAGCCACCAACAAAAAGCAAAATAAATTCACTGTTATTGGGTCAAACACTGATGAGATTGTTGTTGTTTGCAACACTGATTTCTTTGGAAGCCATGTGTTTCAAGGAACACTCCTTGGAAGAGGGGGTGTGCCTACCACAAAAACCACTCATTTCTGGATCCCATGCTAGAGACAGGGTGGGAAGCAACCTATGAGGGATGATCTATGTTTATGGCACAAATTATGTCATATAACTAAAAAGCTGCCTTTCACGGATCCTTTAACATTATATATATTATACAGTTGTAAAAGTAATAACACCCAAGAACTATGTTCAAAAGTAGGTTGTTACAAGAAACTGTTTAATGTTTGCAAACTTAAAAATCACTTGTATTTTTGTGGTTATCTGGTGACATTTCAATAAGGATTGTATCCATGTTCTTATTTTCAAATTCTGGAAGCACATGCTGTCTGCACCAACCCGATGTGATTTGAGGTGCATTCAAAAGCCCCAGAGTAAACACAAGATTTGACTGTTTACTCTTAGCATAAGAAAAGTGGGCTTACTGCAGGCAGTGTTTTTGCAATGCAACTAACCTGTTACACTAGTGGGTGGTTGCTTGTATCAAAACAAATAGCAATGAACACAGTTTGTCAAATCTATTTCACAATTTCAGTGATGGGTAAATGGTGTTCATGTGCACTTAGCCTCCCTCCACAGGCCTGCCTGTAAGTCAGTACCCAGTCTGCTTCCTCTAATCTGCTTCAGTCATGACATCACTGAAGTGTCCCAGAATGCTTTGCAACACCCACTGAGGACATAAAAAGCAGCCATATGTGTCTGTAAATACAGCAAACTAGCCACTCGCAATGTGAGCACAGATGCTCGAACTCAAACAACTTACAGCTACTGTAGACTGCCGCTGCAGTGCATTCTGGTCAAAGAAAGCTGTTGTCACATTAAATATCATCTCCTCTTTAAACATGGATTTGTAAGTGTATATGTAAAGTGCAGACCCAGATCTTTTATTCAAAGTTGCAACGCTTTCTATTGATGTTTTAAATAACAGTGCAGCTCTGTTGAAAATAGCTCAAAGTGACCCGACACTGTCAATACATGGCTGTTTAAATATGAAACTTAGGCCTCAAGACATAAACATAAAGTGCATAATTAAATACAGCTTTTTAATAATTTAAGAGCTTCTTTCTTCTTTCTTTAATCATCTCTGTCTAAAAATGTTTAGAGTAGCATAATGCCACCTGAACTATAGTTTCATGTCAGCATCAATGAAGAAATGAATTTATCTGCAAAATATTCACTGACAACAAATAATTTGTTTTACCCAAATATCCTCGTTCACTAAAACATTATTACATTTTCTTGGATAATATTTAAGGAGCTCAAATTTGAGGAAAGACCATGGTTGTGCTTAAATACTAGGGGAAAAAAAGGTGACTAAATGTGAGAAAGCATGTTCTTCTTTTATTAACATTTACCAAAACCACAATCTTTTGTTATAAACGACACTGGGCTCACCTTCTGGTGCAATGGCTTGACTTCCTTTACTTGAACAAATGTCCCACATCATTTAATAATCACCCACATAGGTAAACAAATAGGTTTTGTGTCTATGTTTAACACTATGGCTGATACTTGTCAAGCTGTGACAACTTAGTCAATACATTTAACTGTGAAAATGTTTTGACTGTGCTATTTGACATCAGTCAATGTTAGTGTAGACTTAAAGCTACAATATGCAATAATGGGGAATTAACATAGTGGTAGCATGAGACAACAGCGTATTATAACTAAGTCCCGGGTAATTTTAAAATAACTTGCTCTTGTCAACAAGTGTAATCCAGTCTGAAGGATGTTGGTAACAGTTAATTGTGACTGGATTAGATTTTGGTTTAATACAGAAGTGAACATATTTTTCTAATCAGACAGAAACATGGATAGTAATGGGTTTTGAGGAAAAAGAGAACTGTGTTTTTTCACCATCACCATTTATCACAGCAGCTCAGCAGTGTATGTCAGACACCAGTAAGCCTAACTAAGACGATGCATTATAAGACACAATTACATAGACCATAGGCTATCATTAAAATCTGTCCAAGTATACTATCTAGATTATTGCAACCTTACACATAAAAGCTCATATAAGCTTGACAGGTTCACAGACTTTTTTTTTAAACTACCATTGATATGGATTGACACCCCATGCTGGTCAGTAGCCCATGTTTCGGTTTAAAAATCACTATTAGTAAAGAAAAGCCCCTTCTGTGCTGTGTCGGTGCATCCCTTCAAAAAAATGTTAATGATCAGCTTGAGCAGCCGAAGAAAGCAGAAGGAAATAGATCTCAATAACAGCTCTACACTCCAGTTTTCAATTCCACCTGGGCACCAAAACACTCATCCAGCTTCTTCTGGTCACAGATTCTCTCCACCAAACAGCAGGATGCATTGAACAATACAGCTGTCTGCCTTATCCACTCCACAGTTTGTCTTTGCTACAATTAGTTGCTTCAAGAAAACCCTCCTCATTCACCTTTTTTCCCCTCTTTCCCTTGTTGCACCAAATGAGAATCAGATGTTGTGCAGAGGAAGGATGGACCCCCGCCCATCCTGCTCTGCTGGGGAGGTGGGATAGCATCTGTGTAATGCGCACACATTAACAGGAAGTTTAACATTCCTCCCAACTTTCATCATTGGCCGGCAGCTGAGGCAGAAATCCGGCAACTTTTCACGAGAGTAAACCATGTACTGGGCCCGCTCCAATAAAGCTTAAACTTAGTAATAAATAAGCAGCAGTTGACATTACCTCTGGAAATGAATGCAGCGGGACTTATGTTATCACCTGCTCTTGCCTTAGCTCTTACAGAGCGATGGATTTCTAAAGCTCGCACTTGAGGCTAAAAAATTTAGGGCAGAGACTTAGAAGACATCATCTGGTACTGCCCTATAGCTGCCCCGCCAAAAGCATGACTCGCCTAAACAAAGACAAGGCCCTTTTTCACCCCGCATATTCCTTGACAACTGCTGCAAGCTTCCTGCCGGCATTTGATATGCTCATTTCATTCCCATGACCAAACTCGAGTCATGCCGAGGCTTTAGCTGAGCAGTTGAAGACTCGTCTCACTGACACTCTGAAGCTTCTTCTGCACTCTGATGTGAAACTTCCCCCATTTTCTGAACTAGTGAGAGTGTCACAGTGTGTCAAGAGGGATTTAATTTTATTTTTGCTTTCTATGTCTCAAAGTGCGCCGTAAAGGCCATGTGTCTTACTGCAATTACAAGGGAAGACAATGAGGAGCCACAGTGGGATATCATGTATAATTAGTTTTGACCTTAATGGTTAGGACACAACCTTTTTCTCTTTCTCCGATTCCTTCTTTTGGTTTGTTTTCACATAAGTCAACATGAAACTTTATGGAGCCTCTAGTCATCTAAGCAAATAGGGATACAGTGATAGTCAAAGTCACATATAGAGTGCTGTTTGCTGAAAAATGACTTTACTTTAGCCTTATATGGTCATATTTACACACCCAGTTCTAAAAACTGAACCAGTGACATCCCAGCCACACTCCTGTGATTGTTCACTGCCATTCTGTCCATGTGAAACCAGAAACAGCTACCCCCTCCCGTCCTTGTCAATTCAGCAGAAGGTCAAACTCACCAAGATTACTCTGCTTTTCCCAGCATTTTTTTGCAAGTTTGGACAGTTGCTCGTATTTCTCTGCCAGTTGGAGTTTGCCGTTATTAAGGCGGGGTTGTCGGGCGAGGCTTTCCTCAGCCAAGCTCCGGTTCAAGGTCAACCGCGTCTCCCTGTCCACTTGAAGGTCCTGCAACTGAAAAAAGTTTAAAATGGTCTGATTAATAGTAATTATTTCACAATCATTATTCACAGCTTTATCATGCAGTGTCAGTGTTGTGAAATATTAGTTAGGACTTTTATTGTGGAATATATATGTTAACGTCTACATAGACTGAATATAGACTGAAATTTGGAGCTGTTGCTTAGGCAACACAAGACAAGGTCATACATAATCTATGTTTCTGTAATATTACAACAATATTATTTCCAGATTTTTTTAATTTTTTTTTTTTTTACACAAAATTAAGTCAAAACATAATCAGTAGATTTTTCGATAAGGGAAATAAACACCACCTGGAGCCCTACTTAACTCTAGATGTTTTTATGTTTACATATGTATAATGTAGAACTACATATGCATTCAAATCAACAGTGGATAAAAGCATGTGTATATGGGGGAGGGATGGGAATGCCACAGCCATGACACCATACAGCAACTATAAATTATTAAAACGAATGCCACTCCCTTTATGTTTTGCCAAACAATGCTGAAAGGATTGCCGTAAAGAAAAGGCTGGCGTCTCAAACACTCACACAATGCCACTTTGTGTGCTTCACACTGCAAAAATCTGAATCTCTTTGACTACTCCATCAGCCTCAGCATTCCTGCAATTCTGCCCAGTCGGATACTTTTCTTGCTCAATTGCTTTCTTTCAGCAGTTAGTCACATTGGGTCTGAAGGCCATTTCATTGACTCCAGTGTTGTACAGTGCATCTGTCTCACATTTTACGGGTCATCAAAAAGGATGAAGGATGATGAAGTTCACAAGAATCTGCAGAATGTCTCCTCATGTCAAATGAAGAAAGAGTCATTACAGCTCTGCTGTTCATTCAAAAGAATAAAGATAACAGTTTCAGACTAATAGCATCATCATCATCCAGCCCTTCTTCCTTAAACAGGAATCAAAGCAAACACTCAGTTTCCTGCGTTGGCTCAAAAAATAACTGCTGCAGTCTTTTGGGAGTGAATGTTTTTGTATTTTGATGCACGGGCTGTAAAGCAAGTCTGACAGTGTTTACCATCCCTGACAAATGACACTTAAGAGGCTGTAGTTCTGCACCAGAGAAGACCAGGAGCAGCACTGTTGTTTTCTGTGGTTCAATGTGTACAACCACACGTTATGCAGTAAATAGGTGTTTCTCTTTCATCTTAAATGAGGCTCAAACCTAATGAGGCTCCTGCAGACCAAAGCCATCAATTTAACAGTCAGTCTGAGATCTGAGACCTACAGGGTGCAAAGTCTGTTCCATGAAAGGCAGCAGCACCAGACCTGCACGGAAATGAAGTGATGTGTACCACAAGTGTCAAGTGCAAGACCAACTATGTAACTGTCTGTGTCTTGTCTCTGTCTAAAATCGGTGGCTTGTCTTGTTAAACACAGAATTATACCTGTTCCTCTCATCTTTATAGAGTTTTTTTTTTTTTTTTTT
>OMLM01003978.1:3146-22637 GCA_900302695.1 Helostoma temminkii | reverse complement strand
GCCTCCAGCTGATCCAAAATGCTGCAGCCAGAGTTCTGACTGGAATTAGTAAGAGAGATCATATTTCTGCTACATTAGCTTACCTCTATTGGCTCCCTGTAAAATCCAGGATAGAATTCAAAATCCTTCTTCTCACATATAAAGCACTTAATGATCAAGCTCCTTCATATCTTAAAGACCTCATAGTAACATATCATCCCAACAGAACACTTCGTTCTCAGAGTGCAGGTCTACTTGTGGTTCCCAGAGTTTCCAAATGTAGAATGGGAGGCAGAGCCTTTAGCTATCAAGCTCCTCTCCTGTGGAACCAGCTCCCAGTTCAGGTTCAGAAAGCAGATACTGTCTCTACTTTTAAGACTAGGCTTAAAACTTTCCTTTTTGATAAAGCTTAGTGTTATAGAGCTGGTTCAGGTGACTCTGAACTATCTCTTATTTATGCTGCTATAGATTTGGACTGCTGGGGAACCTCCCTCGACACACTGAGCTCCTCCTCCTTTCATCATCTACTCGTACACCACCATTGCCTGTTATTAACTTTGTGTCTTCTCCCTCACGTAGTTGGCGCTCCCTGACCTTCAACAGAGCTGCTTCTGTACTATGATGTACTCTAAATCCTGACTGGAAGTCTTCATACAGGTTATTCCTGAGCAGGTGGTCACATAATTGCTTAGCAGCTACTTTTTCAAGGATTTTAGAAATAGAAAGAAAAGGCAGATTGGATATCTGTCTATAGTTGGCTAAAATCCTGGAGTCAAGGTTTGGTTATTTGATGGTTTAACTACAGCAAGTTTAAAGGCCTCTCGTACATAGCCTGTTAGTAAAGATGAGTTGATCTGATCCAACACAGACATGCTGATTAAAGCTAACACTTCTCTGAGCAGTCTAGTTGGGATGGGGTCTAAGAGACGGGTTGATGGTTTAGAGTGAGTTAATGAATGAGTGACAAATCTAGAGCTGTTGTACATCCAAGTCCATCCATTCCAGCTGCAGGGATGATCTGCTCAATCTCTTCTGTAATGGTAATGGTTTTATTTGTAAAGAAATTCATAAAGTTGTTGCTACTATTAGTTCGAGAGAGCACAAAGTTAATAATAAGCAATGGTGGTGTATGAGAAGCTCAGTGTGTTACTGAACTGGAAGCTGGTTCTGCAGAAGAGGAGCTTGATAGCTAAAGGCTCTGTGACACAGGATGCTTCTAACTTTAGAGATATTCCTCAGATGGAAGAAGGCAGTTCTAATAAAGATACAAAATAGTGATTTTGATTCGTGCACAAACTGGCCAGGTGGTCTGTATAATAACACAACGTGGAAAGATCTGAGTCTATTACCTTGAACAGGGCAGTTTGTCATCAAGTTTGTCATTTTAATACAAGAGCTTTGAACTAGCTAAAGGTACAATCACACTTAGAGGTGAGATTTAAAAGAGAGACTTATAAATCAAGGCTACCCCACCACCTTGTTTCTGACTGGACACATTAACTAAGCTAGTATACTCCAGCACTGCACTTTCAGTAAACCTAGCAGGCTCTCTAATCACCTGCGACCTGCCGAGAGCTAAATGCCTAATGTCAAACCTGGTTCAAGCATCTATGTTCCTGGATAAAATAGCGGCGCAATGATGGCAATCCTACTTCAGCAGGTCAGGGCAGCCCCAGAAGGAAGGCCAGTTATCTACAAAGTCATACCCCTTCTCCTTACAATGCTGAGCCATCCAGCGGTTCAATGATAGAAGTCTACTATACTGCTTATCATTGCACCGCATGAGTAAAGGACCAGAGACAATTAATCGATGCCCACACATCTTTCTAGCAGTCTCAAAAGTCCAATAATAATAATTCCAATAATGCCAAACTGTTCACATGTACTACTTTTTCCACAGGTACCTGGCAACTGGTGCAATTTGGAAGAATCTGGTGGAGGAGTTTGTATGGGAAGCATGTCATCATCCAGGCACCAGCCAACTATGGCTCCTAGTTTTATAATTATAAAGGCACCTATTCAGTTGTTCTTCTCGCCCTTGTGGATGCCAACTATCGCTTTAGGGTAGTGGATGTGGGAGCTTTTGACTTTTGACTGAAGCAGTGCCAGGGGCATCTGTAGTGCATCATTAAGTGGTCAGGCTCTGAGGGAAGGCACACTGGATCTCCCAATAGATGCTCCTCTCCCAGATGCAGACTACTTGGGTTCCATGCCTTATGTTTTAGTGGCAGAGGAACCATTTCCTCTCAAAGTGCTGATAATTGATTTAATAGTAAGTTAATCACTAACAAAACTATTTAAAAATATTAACTTGAATCTATATATTTCACATAATGTTAGGAAATATTTTTACAGTATGCATACTAAACATTTTAAATGGATTCCTAAACTTAAACGTACTTAAAATTTACTTGTAAATGTATTCTGTACAGGTCATGATTTATTTAGTTCTACAAAAAAGTGTTATTAAGAGACACCGTGTTCTTCTTATTAGGAGGAATATGCTCCGACCCTACCCTGGAAGAAATTTAACAAGATCCCGGAGGATTTTCAACTACCGCCTATCCAGAGAAGGCAGAGTAGTTGAGAAAGCCTTTGGGATCCTCACTGCTCAGTGGAGAATTTTTCACCGGGTGATTGGAGCAAGCCCTCAGAATATGGACTGGATCGTAAAGGCCACTGTGGCCCTCTAGAACTGCCAGAGGTGGAACTGCACATCTAAACCAGACTGACCAAATCCTGGAAGCCTGCCCTGCACTGCCAGACCTGCGGAGAGTTGGTTCTAACAACTCCTCCCAAAAAGCCCTGGCTGTTAGAAGTTTGCAGAGTACTTCCAATCTGCAGCTGGTTCAGTGGCCTGGCAAATGTCACCTAACCTGCCAACAATATCATCATAACCAGACCCACCCATGCCTTCTTCATAAAAAGGCTTTTTTAACTTGTGTCAAATTTACTTTTGACCTGAAAAGGCCTTAAGGCTAACCACGTTGAAATAAACCAACCACCAATACTACCTGCTAGTCAATGCTATTCACTAACTACATTCACTTGGTTGCCCAGTGACTGTCGCCATCTGTTTACCTGTGTGCGTTCTCCCCCCCCACTGCTTTCAGGCCTTAAGGCCTTTTTAGATCAGACGCGGTGAGCTGCTCACGCGGTAAATGCACTGCCGCTCGGATTTTCTGACGATTGATTTTTAAATAACTAAAGTATTTAAAATAACTGAAGTATTCCCACTTGAGGTTTCCTGACTCTGGATAAATATGTTTTAACAATGTCAAGTTATTTTTCCCCACTTGAAAGAGACTAATGCATCTATTTGGCCTTTTCAACTGGATTCCACTCAGTAACCAACAACTTCTTTTCTCTTTGCTTCTTTAATTTTAATGCATTTTCAGCGCAACACTTCTTCTAGGTGAATCCATTAATCCATTAATCCCTAATCCATTGCTGCTCAATAAGACAGAGGTGAAACAAAACTAAAGAAAATAAAGAAAAATATGTATATATAGATATCACAAACAATTTAGAATATGCATTGCAGTTGCCCATCATCATCATATAGCAATTTCATTTCTCCATAAACATTTCATTACTGTTCAGCCCTTTTAATTTCCCACAAATTCATAATCTGCCACATGAAACTATTTATTATCGGTAAACTTCTGAACCATAATCGTGTTTCCACATCATCAGCTTAGATCTAAATTAAACTAGTTTTTCAGCCGATTGAGACACATTAGAATCAAGGAAGACATTTGTACATAAACGCTATGGATTAAATTAACAAGCGCACAAGTGGTATGGATTAGATTATTGCAACACACAGAAATAAGAAGTTTCCGACCCGTGTGGGTAATGTCTTTACTCCCACCGCAACTTGGATGTTTTATTTTTCCTTTCACAGCAGTTGCCTTTATCACAGGAACACAATAGCTTGGGAATACTCTAACATTAACATCTCTCACAATGCCTCCACTGTCTGGATTAGCACAAACAACCCTGCCAAGCCTGAACTGCCCCCTTAGTGCATTTTGGTCACTTAACCACACAATGTCCCCAATAGCAACATTTCTCTGTGCAGTATGACACTTGCTTCTTATAAACAAGTACCAGCTACTTGGCTCCATCCTCTCCAGAAGTTATCCACTTCGGCTTGCGTCACTCTGAGTCTTTTGTATGGGTAACTGTCAAAGGTTTTAAAGTTCCCACTCTGAGATGCTCGAGCAAAAGGCTGTTAAGCGTCATATACTGTATACGGACGCCTCAACCTTGTATCCTGGCGTCAATTGGGCACTCATTTGCAAGGTTAGATGCTAATTGAAGAGTTGTCTGGGACTCACTGTAACTGTAAACATTGCAGATTCCCTTCCAAGGTCATTTGCTATTTCTGTGTGGATGGCTCTGCTGACCATGCAGCATAACACAACTCCCCAGATCTAATTAAACTCTTTTCTTGACATCATCTCTTACTTGATAGGGTCTAAAGAAGTCCACCATTGTGAATTCAAATGGTGCAGCAGGTTCCATTCTTTCAGGCGACAAGCTACACGTTGTTGACATCTGTTGACATTTCCTTGCTCTTACCATCCTGTAGATTATACAGCCATCTACAACTCGTTTTATAATTCTTCTCCCCTTCATTACCCAGGCTTTATGCCTCGTTTTGAGCAATGTCCCAGCCACTCCTTCATGATCTTCACTGTATGCCTCCTGAGCTAACAGGGTGGATACGCAGGCATCATAGGGCAAAATGGTAACACTGGTTTGATCTTCACTGAAAATCTGTACTCGACTATCACGAACTGGTGGAACAGGTTCAGGTGCGGTGACCTCTGCATCAAGCTGCTCAGGGTTATGAACAGGGTCAGGTACAGGATCAGGTGCGGCAATAATGACCTCAGCACCAGGAACCAGTTCAGGAACAGGGTCAGCTGCTACAACCTATGCGTTGAGCCACCCAGGGTCAGGAGCAAGATCAGGTGTAGTGAAGATGGCCCCAGTGTCGAACAGCTCAGGGACTTGAATAGGTTCAGAAGTCTTCCAGAGACAGGAACAGGTGAAAGAGTGGCGATGACGACCTTGGAGTTGAGCCACCCGAGGATGTGATCAGGATAAGGTGACCTCAGCGTCATACCGCTCAAGGTCAGGAACAGGATCGGGTGGGATATCATACCACCCAAGGACCAGATAGGCGTTAAAAAGGGGAGATGGAAGGACAGTAACCAGCACAGCGTTAAGCCGCGCAGAGTAAAGAGCAAGGTCAGGTGTGGCGGCGATGTCAGGAACAACTAGGCACTGCAGGTGGTGGTGCAGGAACTGGAACGGGAGCAGGGGCTGATTTGTGTGTGGCAGGTTGTGGAGGTCATTGCTATTAGTGGACAAGATGGGTGAAGAGGCAGGGGAGTTACCTTGAGAAGTTAGTTTCTCTCTTATGTTGTGCCTTAGTAAGGCAATGTCTGTCCATTAGGGGCACTCTGGGCAGGTCAAATAACCAGGATCTGGAGAAAAAGATTTTTTCAATGGATTCTAAAGCGGAGGATGTATTTGTAAAATCGGATGACTCAACTGCTGTGGCATTTCGGATGCTGGATTGTCCGAACGATAATCTCGCTCTCCTTGATTCTGACTGTTTGGTCCATGTGGTCGATTCATTCTGTCACAGTTTAGGCTATGGACCCAGGCAGCAGTCAGACACAATAAGTATGTTATTTATTTATTTTTTTTAAAGGTTTTATTGTGAGGAATGATGTGGAGCAGATGCAGGTGGTCAGGTGATCGTGTGGACTGAACACTGGAGGGATGGATGAGTTACCACTAGAACCCGGAAGGGGGACAGGTAAGTGACAGCAGGAACAACAGGAACCTGGACTGGATGACAGGGAACCACAGGCACCAGAAGAAGATGGGTGAGGACTGGTACCAGGAGCTGGAGGATAAAGCCTGGGACTAGGAGCTGACGAGTGAAACCCGGAACCAGGAGCTGGCTGATGACCAGAACCAGAGAGTGCAGAGATGGGGAAGTGCAGAACTGGAACCTGAAGCCAGTGAGTGCAGAGCCGGGGAGGCACAGAACTGGAACCTGGAGCCGGTGAGTGCAGAGCCGGGGAGGCACAGAACTGGAACCTGGAGCCGGTGAGTGCAGAGCCGGGGAGGCACAGAACTGGAACCTGGAGTTGATGAGTGCATGCTGATCAGTGAAGAACGAGTGCAGAGTTGAGGAAGGAGAATACAGAGCCACAGAGCCGCAGAACCAGAGAGAGCAGGCTGATTATCAGAGCTGGTGAGAACAGAGCAGGAAACTAGACAGTACACATAAAACAACAGGCTATATAAAGAACACAAAAAACCTCAGTGTGACTACGCAGATAAACGGACAAACTAAAGTGTGAGGGAAGGCAGGTTTTAAAGGAAGTGGTGATAAATAAATAACTGCAGCTGTGGGTGATCAGTGTGACTGGAACGATGCAAGTTGCCAGGTGGAAGAGATTGAACTAATAAGAAGTGAACCAGGGAGAACAGCGAAAACAAGAAATGGCCAAATAAGGAAATAGTGAACTTCAGGTGACAGCATATGTGTGCCCAGAAAGACTGCAGGAATGTAATAAAAATAAAGAAAATTCCACTGAATGAGAAGGCGTCCAAACTTTTGACTGGTAGTGTAAATACCACAGAATATATTACGCAGTGGTTAGACTGTGAATACTGACGTGACAGTAAGCAGGGTGGATTTATGACCCATCAATGTTAATCACTCCTCACCCCATATATACCCAACATATAATCTTAACACTTTCGTAAATTCACTAATGTGATTGATATCAGTTATTTCAGCACAGTATAGGTATTTGAATATGTTTGCAGCAGGTCTATAAATAAACAGCCACACTTGACACATGCATTACAGTATTTTGTGTTTTTTTTGGGTTCATTAGCAACTGGTTTGATAATTGCACATCAGCTTAATGTCTCGTCTGTTAGAAGATCGATTGAGGGGGAAAAAAACAGCAGTGAGAATAATTAACGTGTCATTCGATAATGTGTGTGTGCTAATTGTTTGGTCTCTTCTCTGCAGAGTGGAGGACGACTCCTGCCTGCGACATTATCTCCGAGCTGCCTGTCTGCTGACTCCTGTGGGCGGTCAGGGAGGGAAGAGGCAGACAAGTTTGTGCCACACGTACAATTCAGTCCAGTCTGTGACACAAATGAAACAAAACGTCAGTGGCAGAATGGATCGTAAGTGCTTCTGCCATTTTATCATTTTGTTGCATTATTCAGTCGAATGATGTGGTCTACCACCTCGTCACACATGTTTCTTTTGTTATTATTCATGTCTTTACTTTTCAAATGACACTGGTGGAGCAGACGGCTTTTAAATGAAGTACCACCCACGTGGACACTTCCTGCTGCAGATAATAGAGCAGACAAACATTTTTGATTTTGATCTCTATTAAATCGTTGTGATGAATCTGATTCAGCATCATCATTCAAACACACTCTGAATGACTGATCATGCTTACATTAGCACATATAATTTTTGTATAAATTTTATCCTGGATGGATTATTGAACAGGCTTACCACACATGCTACGGGTTCCCTGGGCCTCTGTGGTTATATTTGTTTGAAAGTCAGAGTTCAGTTAAGAAAATGACCAAAAATATACATTAAAATAACAAATAGACAAAAAAGGCCATAAACATTTGCAGAGTAACAAAATATAGATGCGGAAGAAAAAAAACACAAAATGATAACCCTCACAAAAAGTAGTATACTTAAAGTTTATTTTATTAAGTATACTTAAGTATACTCAAGTATAGTAAGTATACTTCTATGTACTTCTAGTAGTGTGCAATAAATAAACACAAAATGACTTCAACCAGCTGAAAAATGACCAAAAAAAACCAAAATGGGGACAGATGTTTGCAAAATGACCACAAAAATAAATACAAAAGGATCCCAGGGACTGCAAAAACACCCACGACACTTAAAATGACTATAAAGAGAAACAAATGACCATAAACATATATAACAAATTTGAAAAAGAACTAAAGAAGATGAAAACTATCTATACCAAAAACAAAAAACAACAAGAACATGACAAACGGTTTACAAACCACCCAGAAAGATGCAAAAGGATCCAAAAGACGCCACAAATTACTATAAAATGATGAAGACAAGGTGACATCATGTCTCTTTCAGGCTGGTGTTCCTACAGAAAGTGCAGAGGGCATCATCTCATGATGTTAGTCACACTAGCGTCTATGTAATTTTTCAGCTGACTGTAAAATAGCACCAGTTGACACTCATTTCCCCTCCTTCATACGCAGCCAGTCAGTCTCATCCATGTCCAGGTGCATCATTTGAATCATCAGCTGTAATTTCAACATCTCCCTGCTGATAAAACCATGAAATCAAACGTGACATTCTGCCCTTTGATACAGCTCACAATAAGCTGGAACATATAGGATATTTGGTGTAAGCCGACCCTGCGCTGACCTGATGAGATTAAAACTAAATGCACGAACAAAGCACCAGTTCTCCTCGATGAATCTTGAAAGCATCATTGTCATGCATGGCGCTGCTCTCCCGACCACCCGTTGCCTAGGGGATACTGCATATATAAATCACAGAAAAGCCTATTTTTCCACATGTGCCTTTCATCTCGACTTTTACAAGCTATGAGAATACACTTGTTAAAACATTTCCGTTCTTTTCCCACACAAACACATTTGATTCCGGTGCATTTTGCCGCGTTTCCTCCAGACCCCTGCAGGAGTTCTTCTAATGCACCACTTCTAGGAAATCTTTTCCTCAGATGCATTATTCACCTGAAGATGAAAACCTCTGCAGCTCTGCATGCAGCGCTCTGAATCCAAGTCACATCCTGCCGCCTGTTGTCAAGTCGCTCCCAGGGAGAATGAAAGTTCTGAGCCCGGCTGATGAAATTCATCAAATTTTCCTCCTGACTTTTGTATGAAACCGTAAAAAAACACGGGAGCAGCAGGAGTAGAGCTGTGTTTCTGTTGTCCCTTTAGAGTCATCAGTCATCTCATCACAGTGCACAGTTGTAGCTAACTGATGACTTCAGGGTCACGTGTTCAGTATTGTTTCTGGGACTTTTAACAACCATTTTGAAGTTACTGTGAAGTTATTTCAGGCGTCCAGAGTTCAGAGATGCACCTCCTATCTACAGTTTATATAAGATGTGTGCGGTGACGGTTCAAGGCATGGAAAGATGCATGGTTACATAAAAACTTTAACTCAAAAGCTCAAAGGTACATATGTGTAAAAATATAATAATCTTATCATGTGGTTTCAGACTTCTGTACAGTTTTGTTCTTTCCTCCACTGGAAGCTTTTCAGAATTGTTATTGTTACTTTGTGCTGTTTCTTATGAACAAAGTGGATTAAATTATTAAACTCGTTCTCATAATTACTTAATATGTAGCTGGGCTGTGGTTCGCATACAGTTAATGTTAGCGGAAGGAAAACCTACAGAGCTACAGAGGAACATGAGCAAAACAGCTGATTGGTGGATTTAACTTTTTCTAAAGCGCAACAGAAATGGTTTTCATCAGAACTAGACTCAATGCGTATTTTTAGTGAAGAACTGCTTCTGGGACACTTCTGTGACGCACCATGGTGCGGGTTGGTCCTATTTCAGAGCTGACAGCCCAGGTGGAAAATAGGGGTTAGTGTCTGAAGACAAATCTTCTAAGGAGGTTTATCGAGATCCAGAGAGGTTACTTACGCCATTGTGCCTAAAAACAACCAAAGCGCATTTTCAGGATGCGCCTGTCTCTGTACGAGGGGCACACTTAAAGAGAACACTCATGTTGTATGAAGCGTTGAGACAAACAATCTACTGTATATCAGGACTTCACCAGCGTCACATATACACTTAAACACAACATTTCTATGTATTTTCTTGCCACTGTAGGAAAATACATGGCCTGATGCATGAAAAAATCTAATTCATGAAATTCTCGACCTCAAAGACACTTTTTGGAAGTAATACAAATGTCAAAAATTAAACAAATGGTCAATTAGCAAAATTCCATAAAGATGGGTTTAGTCCAGACCTGTAATCACTGTCCACGTCTTTGTATTTTAAAATATGTCAAGTCAAAGTCATGTCAAGTGTTGTGCTGCTTCCAATTGGACAATCAACCAGTATGAGCTTTGTCGGTTTGGGGATGAAGACTGGAGATGTTAGGGGCCGAAATGGGCCCGGCTCTGTCAAAATGTGGCAAAAAAACTGTGATTGTGATTCACCATCAGCATCACTGCAGCTGTGTGTGTTTGTGTGCAGCTCTGGGCGTGTGAATACAAGTATCTGTGGTATTGTGTTACTTAACGTGAGCATGTGTGGGTGTTAAGTGTCTGTGCTTGTGTGTAGAGTGGAGCT
Organism: Helostoma temminkii; assembly: GCA_900302695.1. Lineage (NCBI taxonomy): Eukaryota > Metazoa > Chordata > Actinopteri > Anabantiformes > Helostomatidae > Helostoma > Helostoma temminkii. Next base: position 12,249 of record OMLM01003978.1, on the reverse strand, counting down.
GTTAATGGCCACTACAGCTCCTGCTTACCAACGATGCTACAAAGTCTCCTCGGTTATCTCATAATGGGATTTATTCAAATTAACAACTATTGCTAGGGGAAATTTTTGGGATGCAGTGTTGAGTTTTTAAATGCGGTTCAGTTTAATATTTCAATTATAAAATCAAGCTGGCAGCCAGGGACAGTTTCCCTGAGCTCTGTTGACGATGCTCAGATCTATTTTGTATGTTTATAGCAGTGTTATTAGACAGTGAGGAGGCAGGAAATTACAGGAGAGGACAGAAAACAAAGGTCAGGAAGACACTTTAAAGGTGCAAGATAAAAAATAACTATCTGCATTTTTGTGCCACTTGGAAACAACCTGGCTTCATTTTATTTTCATCGTAATTCCTCTGCACAGCTGATGGTTGTGTTTTGTCATCTGTCCATTCGTGTCTTGAAATCACAATATTTCAGGAATGTCTTGAGAGAATTCATTGCATCCTTTGGTTTCTTCTAGACAGTGTGGCCAAAACATTAGCTCTTAAAGTAACTAGGAGGTCACTGGTTACTCCACTATGGTCCATCTCAATAATAAACTAATAATAAGTGGCTGCACATCCTGAGTAAAATCTCCCTAATGTCCATTGCTTCTCCAGTATCAAGGCTAATTTCTCTTAAATTTATCTAAACTGTTGACATTTTTCCAAAGAACCTATAAGAATGTGATTCATCCCTCCTGGGACGAAGGGAAGATAATTGCGAGCAGCACAGTTTTCTTCTGGGCATGCTTGTGTACTTTTAAATCCAGGTGTTAATGAATCTCTTCCTCCAGATCTTTGGGGATAAGCTGAGCTCTATGTGATCCATCTCTTACACTGTGGACCTGTCAACGAGACAAATTGCAGCTCCTAAGGGTTAGAAGCAGGAGGTAAATGTAGAAGTAACCTCCGGCCTCGTCTCGGCCCACTTTGCCACCAACTCAGATAACTCGTCCACTTTTACCACAGTTGAGTAGCTTCTTCCTGTGCATCAGGGAAGGCCGCCAGTGTTCACACCTGGAGGAGCGAATTTAACGAGTGGTTTAAAGCCCGTGAGTAGCTGAATTTGCTATTTCTGTGTGCATATGGCGGTGTGCCCTAAAGAGGTGAAGATAATGACCAAAAACTCACAAGTCTAAGTCTTGGAGAAACTGAAAAAAAACATTTTTCCCCTCAGTCAACAAATTGAACTTTTTAAGCCTTTTTTTACTGAAGGAACCTAAGAGAAAGTACCCAGTATATATATAATGGTGCTTGAAAGTTTGTGAACCCTTGAGAATTTCTCAAACTTGATAAAAGGATCCCCATTACACAGTTATTTCATTTCATTTATTTATTTTGGAAAATGATCCAGTCTTAAATGTGTCTGCCTGTAGCAAAAGCATGAACCTGTTCCTTCGGTAGCAGTAACTTCATAGTGGTCACTGATAATAGTTTATTACTCTGCGAGTCCAAGACTTATGTTCTGTTTAACCGTTCCTTTGTAGAACAACTCATGTTAATGATGTTTTCTTGCTGCATAATCCACTTTCTGTTGGGCTTCAGTCAGTTCACAGATAGATACCTTCATGTTTTCTTGTAGAATTTGCTTACACAGGTTTTACTTTTGACTCATCTTGGCGGCCACGACTATAGACTATTATAGACTGTCATGGCGTGTGTTGCCGGCTCCATGTCCAAGACCATGGCATAGATGGGCAGTAGGGTTCCTTTTGGGGTGTAGCAGCTTCCTTCTTGCAGCTCTGCAATGAGCAGTGGTTGGTCAGTGTTCTGATGATGGACCTTAGCACCTTTAATATCCTAGATGTCACCTCAGATTCCCCTGTGACCTCTCAGACTACTACACACTCTGTCTCTTGGTGTGATCTCTGTTGGTGGAACACTCTTGGGAAGGGTAAGAATGGCGTTAAACGTCAGTCCACCTGGTGGAGTCCAAACTCTTTAGAAATTCTTCCATAACCCTTTGAGCCACAACACACTTCTACAAACGTGCTGTCAGGATCAGACTTTGATAGTGAACACCCAGATTTCTCTCCTTTACTCACACCTGATTGTCATCTCATTGACTGAAACACCGGACTCGTATATCCCCATAAGAATAACTCCTAGAGGTTCACATACTTTTGCTACACAAAGTGTTTTTTCATTTGTTTAATTTTGTTTCCTTTATCCAGTTTTAAAACACTGATTAGGTTTAAGGCCATATTCATGCAGAAACACAGAAGGATCCAGATTATTTCAACTGGTACTAAACTTTAGGGCTCAACGATTAATTGCATTTGCGACAAAACAAGATGTTCTAACCACAAAGGCGGTTACACTGGACCACGGTATATTTGGCCACCATTTTATGTCCATGATCACTTAACTTGAAGAGTCCTTACTTGTGCTGTATCGATCGTGCCTGTAAGTTGATTGCTGTTTAAATGTCAGACAGCAGTTTAGATCAGCTGCTGTGGCATGGTGCTTTTTATTGGCTTCAGTGCTGCATATAGCCAAAGACTCTATAGACACTCTATAGAGAGAAGAGGTATCACTCTGTAACACCTCTTAATAATCAGAAAGGATTTGGTTTCTGTACTCTAGTTCCAAATTCTCTGAAAACGAAGTCAGACGTCTTCATTAGCTCTGTCAGAGTCTTACGGTGTATTAGTAAAGACCTCAAAGGTCAATGTCAACAGTGCAGCTCACAGCCGTCTCACATTTCTCTGCTTCTAGGACAAACAGATTGAAATTTAAGCAGACAGTTTTGTTTTCTTTTCTGATTGTTTCACCTGGTAACAGATAAATGCAGTTCAGAAACACACTAAAGAAAAAGTAGAAGTAGGACTCATGTAAAGTGCCAACTGCTAAACAGCACATACTGTGGGTTAATGCACTATATACTAAGATAACCCAGTTTGCACTGGCATCAGTCATAAGCGGACAGAGGAGGGCTTTCAGCTACACAGAGGACCGAACCCAGAGACACAGCTGCCAATGACAGTATGACCTAGTTCAGAACTCCACTGACTTCTAACCAGGCTTTCATTCAAAGACAGAAGCTGCTTCTGACGTTCCTTTTATCTCATTTTGTGGAAGCAGTAGCTTGAAGAAGTGGCTCCCAAAGTGGGACTGGGCCACCCCAGGGGTCTTTGATAGGTTCTGCAGGGTCTGCAGGATAATGGAGAGGTTTGATGTTAGTATTCTCTCATTTACTGGGAAATTATCTGAAAATGATGTGTTAAAATGTCTTTTCCCTCTGTACTTCAGTAAGTCTGTTGAGAAACACTATTGTCTTGCTCCACATAATTCCCAACTATCCAAAGCGTGTCCGATTGGGTCCGACTTATTCTGATGAGGACTCACTGGTGTTAAACTGGCTGTGCCTGTGAGGAGAGAAAACACAGCTGAACAATGAAACTTTAAACTTGTATTTTCCTCAGTAATGATAAATGTCACTAAAACTACTTTTTTAGAAAGTGTAGTTCTGTTCTGTTAGTCGGTTCACCGATTTGGTCCAACCTTAAATATCTCAACAACTATTAGATTGAGATTCATGAATTGGATGATTAATTTTCTTCAGATTTTCCTCTAGCTCCACCATGAGGTGACATTTGCAGTTTTCAGTTCTGAGAAATTTGTCCTCTGAAGCCATCATCAAGTCCATAGTTGAACTGTGTAGTACCTGACAACTAAGCACCATCCACCTGTTTGTGTTTAGTGCTAATTAGCAAATGCTAGCATGATGATATGGCACATTACTATGTTTCATTTGGTAAACGTACTTGACATGTTAGCAATATTAGCATGCTGATGATAGCATTTAGCTCAAAGCATCACTATATCCCCAAGTACAGCCTCTCATTCTCCTTTTCAACCAAACCAGTTGAGGCAGATGGCTGCCCACCCTGAGCCTGGTTTAAAGGGAGTTTTTCCTGTCTCCTAGTGCTGCTATTCAAGCGGGATTTGTTGGGTTTTCTATATAATTCCATATAGTTGTATTGTTATATTCTGTAAGGTAATTGAACTAGAGGCTAGTTCTTGGGATTGTGCTAATGCTGGCTTAGAGCTGAAATTGTTATTCTTGACAAACTGACTAAAATTCTACTTTTCCAGAACGGAATCTGGTTGATTTCAACTCCAAATTCCTAGACAACTCGACAGAGATTTGGGAAATTTGTGCGAGTGTTGATCATCATGTGCTGCTTTTCTAAACTTGCAGTACAGACTGGGTCTGCAATATTGTAGGTGCAATTCAAGAAAACGTATCTAGAAAAGTTGCCATGCTAAAATACTGTTTCTACTGGAACACGGCTTCAGAATATCCTGCATCTACAAAATTATATTTTTAATTTGCCTTTGAGATGAACATTGCTGCTTATCAAAATCCTACAATCTAGAGACACATTTTCAGCCGGTAGCATGGGTTTGTACAAGTGAAAGGAAAAAATTTGTTTTTATCCAGCTCTGAATAACTTTCCTCACAAACTGACACTAACCTGTCCTTGAGATGGGTTGTGAACTGTTGTTTGGTTCGATGAATCTGCTCAATAACCATCAGCACTCAGCGGCTCTCTGGAGGGACAGGACACCGTGCTTCTGCATGTCAGAGGTCAATATCTCAATATCTGTGGATTTTCTTTCTTCTATTCAGCCTCAGACCCTGACTTCATAATTGCTTGACACTTAAGAGCCTGAAGAAAACTCGAAGGTTTTTGGGGGGAGGTCACACAGTGGTACAAACTGCACATGCACAAATAACATGTCTTCAACTGCAGTTGTCGGTGGTTTTCTAAAAAGGACATACAAAAGAGAAGAGCTAATAGCAACCATCATTAGCTACACCTGCATATTAAACAGACCCACAAAGAAGCCAGCAGTCAATGTGATGATGGATTAAAAACATGGTGATGCTTCCTTTGAATTCTCTCACCAGTCTAATCTGAATTTTTAGGAATAATTAGAAGAGGAAAGTGAGAAATTCAAAACTGAGAAATATTAATGTTTGTATGGTTCAGTACATTTAATCCAAACATGGCAATGACAAGTACAGTCAGTGGAAGAACCCCTGGCACTGAGAGCACAGACCGCTGCAGTCACACACTCATTTTAACTGCTACTAAGTAATAAACACATGGGTATTTTTTACTATAATGACATACGAGTTGTGACACTTTTTTATTATAATGAAAGATGAAACAAATGTTTCAGCCTCAACCTTTTCTCAGTTGAGTCTGTGAGTGCAGCTATGAGTCTGTGTGGTTGACCTCACACACAGCATCAGCTCCAGGCTCTCAGTCATTTAATTTTAAATTAGGTGATACACAAACGCACCCGACACAACATCACTAATGGACAAACGGAGACAACACGTCTACTTGTGGTGAGACATGAAATATGATGCGTGAGGTCCAGGCTGAGTAACGGATCCATGAATACCAGGAACCCAAACACTGCACGGTAGCAACCCAGGAAACGCACCAGACAGAAACATAACACCCATGTATCTGGGCGCATTTTGTTCTGGTTGCCGTCAACACAAATCCCACAATGCAACAGGAAAACAAAAAAGGAAATGAGGCTGAAGGTGGAGCCAGATTGTGCATGGATGCAGCTCCTGAGCTGGAGACGCAGAACTACTGGTAAGTAACTAAGTACATTTACTCAAGCACAGTGCCCAAGTACTAAGAGTATTTCCATTTTATGGTACTTTTATCTTTTTTAGGTTAACACTGCTGAAAATACCCCCTTTTCTCTTAGTACAATTTAGATCATGTGTTATAGTATTTTTACTTGAGTAGACAAACTAAAGGGTACTTCTACTTATAGTGGAGTGTAACTTGTGCATTCATTCATATTTTCCTTTTCCTGATGTGAATGGAAACAGAACTTTTGGGCTTTGGAGAAAACAAAAACATTCCTGATGTTACACTCCCTCTCTCCAGTTAATTTCAGCTTCAACTTGGTGCCACCCCCACCTCCATCTCCAGGTGAGTCAGCCCATGATTATCTGCCTGCTATGAAACCCACCGAGGCTTCGAGACCAGAGCAGCCTCCTGTTTGGTTTATATAAGAAATGATTATACAACAGCACAACTGTACCTGAATAAAAATGACCATATTTATAAAGCTGACAGCAAAAGTCTCTTGAGCTTTGATGGCACTTGTATGTATCTACAATCTAATTTATGCAGCGCTGCTCTTTTGCAAGTTTAAACATCTGTTGTGGCTGCTGGAGACAGAAATTCTAATAAACCCGAGTTGTCGAAGCATGCGAGGTTCAGACTCGGAGCCCTCTGGACTGCATCGATAGCGGCTGCGCTTCAGAAGGGAACTGGACCCAGGAGAGGAATTATATTCACTTTTATCCTTATACTGCCCTTCAGATCCTTCCCAGTCTGCATATACCTGTCACTGGATAAAGTGACCCAGCACAGTCATGACAAACTCACATCCTGTGTGAAATGAAAAGATAGCGAACAAATAAATAATTCACAGAAGACTCATTGTGAGGTGATAGAGGCTCCTGTGGTTGATCTGTGCATCAGGAAAGAACGTTAGCCATTCATAGTTTTCTGTTCAATGACCCCAGTTCACCTTTATCTGGTCCAAAGAGTGGCACCGGCAGGTGGTGGTGGTCTGTATTCATTATCTGAACAGAGAAAACAGAAGAACTAGGATGTGCGTATACAAAAAGTCAGCAAAGCAGCACTTGGTAGCTTTTGCTTACTATTTTCACATCACCCCACTCACCACTGACGGCTTATAGCCACTTCTAATCCAGAATATGTCTCATCAGCTGAAAAGCCACAGACGTGGGTCCGACTGGTGCCAAGCACAGAAACTAGTCTGACAGAGCTACGGCTCAACTTTGGCTAATAACCATCAGTGTTGGTGTTTTCCAGGCCTTAGTTGTGAGTTACTGTGAATATTCGCAGTTGCTAACTACCATCAAGCCAAATTTTCAGCCAAACTTTCCACTTTAATGGACAGATGACCATGAACATTACTGAATTACTGGAAAAACGGTTCCCAGAGGATGAATTCCAGAAGGTGACATTCTGGTAATTTCCTTTTCCTTCCTTTCCTTAAATTTTATATGCAATGTAGATGAGATATGTAGTAGTTACTACTTGAGTTCAGAATCTGATTAATAATAACCAATGCAGTAAAATCAGTGAAATTCAGTAGTATGTAAAGTACTCAAATAATATTAAATTATATAAATTCAAATTATAATGACCAGCTAATTGATTGGTGATGATTATATGATCATCGCAACAACATATAGGAGGCTCAAATAATATCCATTGTTACCACACTGATGCATCAATTATTATATTAAATAACATCATTCAGAATTTGCTGATGCTAAATGAGCCATTGTGCATAAAGAATACTGAGGTTTGTTACTTAAAAGTATTTTTGAGCTCATACTTTCACGTTTTTACTAACAGTTTGAATGCAGGACATTTACTTGGAGTATTTCTTCAGTCATCTCGATACTTTTAAGTAAATGATCTGAATACTTTTTCCACCACTGCTTGTACCTAACGTAACTAAATGTTGTATTCATTAGATTTGTCAGTAACGATAGCAGCATTATGATGTTTTCAGTTTTATCGCCTCAGCCTCTCTGTGTGGACCTGATGAGCCCGGACCTCACTATGTGCATCATGACATGCAGAATAAAACGCGATCAGATCATCTTTATTTACTCTTAGAACATCTGTAGTTTACTACAGTAAAATATCTATAATAGACCTGAGCTTCCTCGGAAACAGCTCTGAGTTTGTGGCTTTTAAAGGACGTTGCTGGTTCAAGTCTGTGCAGACAGAGTGAAAGAATAAGGTGCTCCAGAATAAAGCCACGAATAGCTGCACGCAGGATGAGACAAACTTCTCTCTGGTGTTTAAAAGTTAAAGAAAGAAGTTATAAAAAGGGGACAAGGACAACACAGTTCATTGCATCCTAAAGATAGAGGTCTGGTCCTGATGTGTCCCACTTGTTTTCTATGCGTATATATCGTATGTGGGTGACTAACTGGACAGTCTGCTGCACAGGTTTGGAAACTTTTGTGTTTTCATCCGGTAAGTGTCAGAACTAGACAAAAAATGTGGTTTTTATTTCAGCAGAGCCACTTTAATACAAGTCTTTGTCATACAGCAAGTGTTGATTTACAGTAGCTCAAGTATCGCTGCATAAATTAATGCGAAATTTCTCTGAAATGGTGACAACGAATGCCACACTGAATATTAATGCAGGCAACACAACACTTTGCCAAATTGCTGTGTGACTCTTGACAGGGGAGAAAAAGCTTTTGTATTAATTTTCCTTTGCCATTTCTTTTCACTTCACACCTACAGTATTTTAGTTTGATCTTAATTACTATACTAATGGTTCTCATGCGACGATAACCCAACACTCGTTTTAAGAATTATTTTCATGTCCATCTTCTGATTATGCACTGCATGTTCTACTTTTCCAAGCCTGTCGTTAAAAGCCTTTCTCTACTGGAGATAATGCCTTATTAAATTTCCTTCCCACAGCTTGACTTATAATTACTGTGGGCATACACTGAACTAAATTGACCTGTCTAACTGGGGCATCGATCCTTCCCTGTACAGTTAAGTCTAGGCTCTGAAGCATGACTGCCGTAGTGGCTGGAAGGACTGATTAGTTGTATTATGTGTACAGGAGTCTGCTCACTCCTTAAAAACAAAGGAGAAAATACATTTGTTACAAAAATGTAATGAAGTGGCGATTACGTTTGTCAGGAAAACAGAATTGGAATTGCATTTTAGTTGTACAGGAACATATTTTAGGAGACAGAGTTGACCCAGGAAACTGTTCGCTGCCTTCTGTGAGGGGCTACAGGTCCATGCAGGTCAGCACGTCCAATTAAACTCACAATTATTGAATGGATTGTGTAATATATGGGAGTGTATCATTTTTATAGCTTATTTTTTTATTCTGTATTCTGTTGTCACCACGTTTTACCACAAGAAGTTGAATTTATGTAAAACACTCACATAAATCATCAAACCAAATTATTTCTACAGAAAATAAAGTATATATTATATATTGTGTATATATATTTTT